>BMAU01019654.1:0-165000 GCA_019973935.1 Trichonephila clavipes
ATTTTTACAGGACATCTTAATATATAAAATTAATCACTTTAAAAATTTATAGACGGTGCAAGGTTGTAATCAAAATTTCCCTATCACACTCTGAGTTAAAACTACTAAATACAGTAATTTTAAAGCCAAAATAAACAAAAATACGTTTAATTAAATTTTGCCTACCTGGGGTTGGGGAGAAGTCCGTACAATAAATCCAGAACCAGTTGAGGCACTATAGGAATCCAAGAAAAGGAAGTCCAACAGCAACAAGTTGTTTTTACGCTTTTTGCAATGTAGCGTCCACTGAAGAAAAATATTAACGCGTCTTAAAAATTTCCTCTAGTCTAGAGGAGATTTTCCTTAATATGCAAGAGAAAGGTCGAGCCCCAAAATATGGGAAAATGACTACAACCTAAGGATGATAAATGCTTTATTTAACAAGATGAAGGATGAAATATCTAAATTATACTAAACAGCAAAGGAGAACGTCTTTCTCCTACGTCTAAAGCTTAGCGTCCCTAACGTCCGTCTACATATTTTCCCGTGTGTCCTTTAGTCGGACATTCCTGACGGGGTGTGACGTCAGTGTGGACTGCTCCACCCTAAGTACAGGGGGAGGGGTTGTCCATTGCACATATCCAACCCTACATTATATATATATATATATATATATATATATATATATATATATATATATATATTATATATATTTAAATATATAAAATCAATCACAATAATCAATTGAAAAATTGAAATATATGAATCTTATAATACTAAATCCCATTTCAAAATATCAATAACGAATATAAAAGATAAAATTCCATCGTTTTCAAACAAAATTAAAAATTATAAAATAAAATAAAAATTTATAAAATATCCAAGTGCAATCTCGGATTTAGGACCGATAAGTGGGGTTAAACTAGTTTGATGGCTCCAACCTTCCCCTATTGCAACTTGGTAAGTTGATTGGAAAATATCCAAATTTAAAAAAATTAAAAATTAAAAAGTTAAAATTAAACCATTATATTTGAAAAATTAAACTATTCGCCATCGCATTCTGAAAGATATTACAACATTAAAATATTTAAATTTAAAAACAATTTAGTGCATAATATAAGTGAACCATCGAACACCTAAGATGATGCACCCATCTGTAAAATAGTTGTATAGGTAGAAAAAATAGATGTATAAAAAATATTTGAGATTCGAAAGTTCAAACTAAAAATCCGAAAGTTCAAACTAAAAATCCGAAAGTTGAAACTAAAAAATCCGAAAGTTGAAACTAAAAATCCGAAAGTTGAAACTAAAAAATCCGAAAGTTGAAACTAAAAAATCCGAAAGTTGAAACTAAAAATCCGAAAGTTCAAACTAAAAAATCCGAAAGTTCAAACTAAAAAATCCGAAAGTTCAAAGTAAAAAAATCCGAAAGTTCAAAGTAAAAAATCCGAAAGTTCAAATTAAAAACCCAGTATATTCACAAATGAATAGCGTAAATCATTAAAAACTGACCAAAGAGCATCCTATCAAGAATTCAATACATATCTATAGAACGACTTTTCATATTTAATATATCAATTACCACATCTATATTTTGCTCATAAAATCTACTAATGCCATGTCAATCAAACGATTCATGATCTAACACTAAAGTTTAACCACTTGGCATTAGATGCAAACCAGGCCGCATGCAAAAAACTTGCTTGATTGGTCATAAGCATTTGGTTGGTCATAAATGTGTGATTGGACATAAATGTTTAATTGGTCATAAATAATTTTAAAGTGCAGTCGTGTAAATATTGGTCTAAGTGTGTATTAAAATGTATCCTGTGTGTGGAATGCACAAATACTTCACAGCTGGACCACTAACAAGCTGACTACTGTAATAATAATAATAATATATATATATATATATATATATATATATATATATATATATATATACTAGCCATTACCCACCCGCTTCACTGGGTATTTCACGATGTTGTATATATGTATACTGTTTACATATATATAAATTATTGATATCTAGCATTAAGAATTCGATTGCATTGAAAAAAATATATTTATAGCTGTTACACTCTCACCCCTTGATATAAAAAAGAACATAAATTATAATATCTAATTTCTATTTATATCTAAAATAGAAGTAGAAAGATATTTTTCGCTCGCTTAACCTAATAATCAAGTGGATTTCCACCAGAGAAACTTTCAGTGAATCTCTACTCCATAAA
This sequence comes from Trichonephila clavipes, assembly GCA_019973935.1. Taxonomy (NCBI): domain Eukaryota; kingdom Metazoa; phylum Arthropoda; class Arachnida; order Araneae; family Nephilidae; genus Trichonephila; species Trichonephila clavipes. Next base: position 2,214 of record BMAU01019654.1, read on the forward strand.
ATAAACATACGTGCTAAATTTCAAGTCTAAATCTAACAGAGCAAAAACGGAATTTTATCATCAATACCTCGTTGACAGCATTCTTAGCGGATACCAATTCAACAAAAGAAGCATGCAAACCAAATTTTATTATTATAGTCTTAGCAGTTCAAAAACGAGAATTTTGTCTATCAATACGCCCCAATAACTCTCCCCTCTTCCCTCCCCTCTGGAGTTGATTTCCGTAAAATCCATTCTTAGTGGAACTCTATTCAACTATATAAAGAAAAGTGCTCAACAAATTTCAAGTAAATGAGTTAAATTCAAAAACAGCAATTTTTCTATAACACGCCTTAATCCCTCACAATCCCACCCCTTTGAGGGTCCGTTTTCGCAAAAATCTTTGTAAAAGGAACTTTATTCCATGAACGGTACATACCTTCTATTTTTCAAGCAGGTGGTTCTATTAGTTGAAAAGCGGAAATATTTATCTATTACGCCTCTTAATCTCCCTCAGTGACCCTTGGGGATCAATTTCCCCCAAAACTATTTTGTAACGGATCTCTACACCATGAAAAGAATTCGCTTACCAAATTTTAAGACTGTACGTGTAATAGTTTAAAAATGGAAATAATTATCGATAACCCCTTTAAGCCCCGCAACGCCACTTAGGAAACGATTTTCACAAAACCCATCTTATAGCGGATCTCTACTCAGTGAATGGAATCTGCTTACTGAATTTCAAGATTTTACGTCTAATAGTTTAAAAAAGGAGTTAATTGCCTATAACGCCCCTTAATTCTCCACAACGCCACTTGGGAGTCGATTTTGACAAAAACCATTTTGCAGCGGATCTGTAATCTATGAAAGGAATACGCTTACCAAATTTCAAGACTGCCCGTCTAATAGTTTAAATATGGAAATAATTATGTATAACGCCCCTTAAGCGCCCTCAATGCCCCTTGGAGGTTGATTTTCGTAAAAATCGTTATGTAGGGAATCTGTACTTGATGAAAGAAATGTGTCTACCAAATTTCACGACTGTACATCTAATAGTTTAGTAATGGAAATAATTATCTATAACAACCCTTAAACCCCCGTAATGCCCCCCTTGGGATTCGAACTTTGCAAAATCCGTTCTTAGCTGACGTCTAATCTATGAAGGGAACCTACCTACCAAATTTCAAGTCTGTAGGTTTAATAGTTCCGGAGATATCGTGATTAGTCAGTGAGTGAGTGAGTGAGTGAGTCGCTTTTCTCCTTTATATATATATATATATAATATGTGATATATTATTACAGTAGAACGTTGTCTATCCGAATCAATTGGGACCAGACATCGTTCGGATACGCGATTGTTCGGATAACCGAAAACCGAATGCGATCCATGCAGTATATCAAACTGAACACTATACGAATATTGAAAATCATCACAGTGCTTGAAGAAAGAGCAAAACGGGTGGAAAATGTCGCAATTTTAACTTTATTGTGGAAAATAATCACTTATTTTTCTCTGTACCATTGTACACCTTCGTTTTTTCGCTGCAAGGTCTCTGATTCTCTTGAGTAGCAGTAGTTGAGTAGGACAGCTCTCTGATTGTTGTTCGTACCACTCCATAGCTGTCTCTAACGCAGAAAACACGTCAGCATTTGATGAACCCTTGTTACTTTCGTTGTTGTTGTCCTCCTCCTTATACAGTACGTGCAGTTGACAAAAAAAACTGGTCCGGATATTTGACGTTCCGGATAATAAACGTTCGGATAAATATAAGAAATTTAAGAAATGCTAAATCAGTACTCGTACCATTCCACAAATTTTTGTAACATGTATTAAACTGCCAACTAATTTCGCCAAACAGAAAGACAAAAATTTAAAAAAAATTATATTATTAATTTTACTATGTTCAAACGTGATCAGGGACAGTTTCTACTATTGGCTGCATATCGCAGCATTTGGCGGTTTTTTGATTTGAAGAAATTGGTCGATATTATACAATACAAGCACCCCGAAGTATTCCTTTCAACATACGTTACACAAAAATATCAGTGATTTTGGATGATAAAACACTTATTTTTGAAAAATTTCTTTGAAACTACCTTTTTTTACTGAATTCTTCATAAATATAGGTTATTGTAAACAACAATGTCAAGTTATTCATTTAAGGCTACACGGTACCCTTTTCAAAAAATTTTTGGAGACAGTTACAGTAAAAATAATTGATGTTTTATATTTAGATTATATTATTAAGCTGATTCTGTAAGTAAAAGTCAGTTTGACCAGCCATTATTTTACAATTTTAAAAATTAGGAATTTTTGAAGTTTTTTCAAACTCTTATAAAATACTCAATTTTTAAAATTTTTGAGTAATTTTAAGTTATTAATGATTATTAGATTATTACAAACAATATTTAGTATGGATTTGAATATCTATTCCCTTGTTGATTTTTAATAATTATTTTTCTAGGAAAACCTGGAAAACACGAAAATTTTTTAAAATATCCACTTTAGCATTTTTTAGAGAAATAACTAGAGTTCTCAGCCCTAAATCCATACTTACTTGTATAGAACATACATTTGGAAATATATACAAAAAATTCAAGGCTCTATCTTGAACAGGAAAAAAGCCTTAGGGATTAGAAAACACTTATACCTTCAAAATTAAAAATTTGAGAAAAACGCATTTAAAGTTTGTAAAGTCATAAAAAAAAAATTTATAATGCCCGTAAAACTCTTATTTTTTAATATGTTATTTTCCCCAATGTATGTTCTACATTAAAACACTATTTTTATTAAATATGACAGAAAATTATATTTTTTAATTCAAACTATATTTTTGCATAATGTTGATAGCATTTGTTAAGACGTCAGTTTATTCAGCTTTATCTTAACCTAATATTTCACAAAAGTTTTGAAACACGAAGCATTTATGTACAAAATAATAATGATACTAACTTAAGCTAAAAATAGTCAGGTTTGCTCATAAAATTTAATTTTTTTCAGTTTTAAATTGAGGCTGTTTAGGAAGTTTCAGCTCTTGTCGTACGACTTTAAAATACTAAAATATAGTACTACAATATGTTTAGTATAATGTAGTTTGGTATATATATATATATATATATATATATATATATATATATACATCAAGGAAATATTCAGTTATATCTGCAGCATTTGAATTCAGAATACTTGTATTCGGAAGTCTAATTGCAGAATCAGCTGAGGACTGATTTTTAGATACATCATTTTCAGTAGTATTCCATCTCTTCGAAATATTGTTTCTCACAGAAACCCAGAACGCATTTGCCATGGCATTTTCTCTACAGGAAAAAATTAATGATAAAGCTTTTAAGTTATATAAACTATTTTTAAAGCAAAAATTGGCCATGAAATTAATCTTTATTAATTAATTATGAGAACTCAAAACATAATCAAGCAGAAATGGTTTTAGTAATGAAAATTGGAATTAATAACCATTTCAAACTAAAAGCTCAAAAATATTTTTAATTAATTCAACTTAAGTGTGAAAAAATGCTTTAAAAGGAAACCGAAACCAAAACCATAGCTCATAAAACTTCAAATATCTTAAAACTACTTTGCTAACAGATCTAAAATTTCGTGGCAAGCATCTCAATGATATGGGCCACCAAAACATGCAAAAAAATTTTTCGGTAAAAATGAAATTTTAGGGTACTGTGTAGCCTTAAGGGTAAATAGAGAGTTGAAAAAGGTTATATTTAAATTCCAAATATTTCCATTGCTTTTAGAAACTAAACATCCTACAGAAAATGTCTATATGTAAAGTCATATTTGGTTTCATGATCTTAATTACCGATAAATATCATAGGACTGATCTAAGTACACTTCTTAGGTCAATATTTGTAACTCAATGCAACAAATTTATTTAGGTCTTAAATTTATTAGCAAGATAATATCAATATACATGAACATTTAGACTTTAATACTTATGTAAAAAAATCCAGAGTATTCTTATGCTTAATACATTTCAGCTGGAATTGCACAGATTTCTTTAACACAGAATGTTGATATTTCAATAACATGTGTAAAGTCTTCATATGAAGTTTATCAAAATTATTGAATTTTATATTTTAAAATTCTGCAAATACTAATAAATACATATTTTTTATCCATAGTAAAAAAAAGTACATCTGTGTGAGAAAAATTTATATCAGTCAAATTCTGAAAAACAGATGTGTTAAGCCATCCTCTACTACCGCCTAATAAATAGATACCATACAAATATTTAATAATAATTATTTTTTTTGTAAAAGAGTTATGGATTCAAAAATGACTTTATTTTGACTATGTACAAGAGAACAGGACTGAAATATTCAATATATGCACACAATTTTATATACTATAATACACACATTTTAATGCCTTAATTTTTTACCACATTCAGAATGTATAATTCTCGATAAATTATATCTTTTTACTAAAATAGTACTGCGGGTACAGTACAGTTGCATAATTTTTTTACATATAATTTTACAAATGGTAATTTACATTTCTAATGTTTGAAAGTGGTATATCGTTCATCTCATCGAGTATAAACATAAATGAACCTGTAGTAAATTAAGATATTTTTCCATTTTTGTCGTGAATGCTTTTCGAAATTTTTTTCCCCATAAGAACGTAAAATTACTTAGTTTATAGAAATATACACTTGTTTTAATATGGCATGTATGATTACATATCAGATTTTTGTGTTCTTATTTTAGATGGTTAAATACAGAAATATCTCTTAACTACTCTGAAGATGCATAAAACAAATAAAATTTAAGCTAACCAAATATATTTTATCTTTTTATGTATGTTTTCTATATAATTTAATTTAAAATAAACACAAATTTACATTCCTGAAGACATCTATCCATAGTCCGAGTGGATTGTTCGGCCACTTATCCCACCAAGTTTTTTTTTTTTTTGCCAAATCGTAGGGTTTGTACTCCAAAATACAACACGCAAAAACGCGCCAAATTGGCTATTTTTCAAACTGTATCGGACTAGTGACCGATTTGATCTGTTTAGAAGTTTCTTATGTGGACACAAAAATAGTAAAAATGGAGTTTGGTTTTTGGTGGCGACGGTTTCTAAATGGTTGGTATTGAAAACAAATGTCATTCTTATCCATGTTTACAAAACACTCGAATTTTTACCGAGATATTAAAAAAAAGATTTTTTTTTCGACAATCGACATCTTTTACTATAATCGAGCTTAAAATTATAGTTGTTTCCATGGTTACATTTTATAATCACGTGAATCTATCAACCAATCACCAGATTCTCATGTAAACGGGATGAAAAAATATCCCGGTATAATCCCGGCTTTCATCCGCATTTCGAAATGCCGGTGTTTTGCGGGTTTGCATGTAAATGGGGCTTATATATAAGACGTGTAAATATTGCGCAATAAGTTGGTAAAACTACTTCAGCAATCTTTTTCGCTATTGGTTGTATATATTCTGTATCTCCCAGTCCTTCCCCCAGGAATGTGAGTTTCAGACGTTCTAGGTTAAATGTGTACAGGCTTCCTTGGGCTATTCTTGCATAAGCTATGAATTGAAGTGGAGGCCAGAAGTTAAGTCATGATCACTTCAACCACAAATCTCGTTAACAAATAAGAATTAGTTCTGGAAATAAGATATAATTGGACAGCTTTGGTCTCGTATATTTTTTGTAAATGCTAAAAATGGCGTGAAAATTATACGGTATATATTGATTAAAAAGACTGAAGATAAATCATACCAATATAAAAATTTGGCACACTTGATCATTTTATACAAACTCATGCTTTTGTATTAATTTAAGTTTAGAATTCTGTGCACATTATATCTACCTCCTCGTGGTGCACCTGGAAACACTTTTTAGCGGCTAAAAGATCTACAACTTGGCTTAAGTTGATACTTTTCGAGTGTTACAATGGAACGCTGGCGGACTATCCTAAACCAAGAGTTAGAGATATGCTATATTATGAACTCTGTTTCAGCTTTTTTTTTCTTTATATTTGCTGTAACTGTTCCTAATATGCCATTAGAAATTATTTTTTTTTTAAAAAAAATTTAGATTCTTCCTTTTTTGTGTGTGAATGAATATAAATGACTTCGAAATTGTTAGCAAACAATGCTTAGAAATTTCATTTCTTGTTAGCATCCAGTCACTCGATTTACTGCGACTCTAAGGAGTTAAGGATATGTGAAAAATGGGTTGAATATTTTTGGCCACAATGTTGGAAAATGTTTTTCAGGCAAACTTTACAAAGGCATTTAATTTATATTTTGCTTACCAGTCTTTTCATGAAAGAATTTGACAATTCATATTATTCTTCAAATATTTCCAGTTTTCAATCTTTGTATTAATTTTAATTCGTCATTTGGCATTATCTTTAATAAAACTTGAAACGAAAGTTATAGAAAATATTTTGAAAGATTGAATCTCGAAATTTTACAATTCTTATTGTATTTGCTTAGCAGAATAGTTCATTATTAGCTTTGATGGGGAAATCGACAATTTAGAGCAATTTAATAAAATAATTACTTCCACAAATAAACTTCCCCCAGCCCCAATTCTAATACAGCATGCTTTGAAATGACCATGGTTCTACATTACGAGTTTCAAGTGACGAGGATGGCACCTGAACTGCCACGACCCTCTCTTAACTACCACACGACACTAGGGATTGTGTGTAATTCTGGTAGACCACGCGAATACCGGTATTTTGTGCAATTTTGCAAAGCCGGTATTAATATGTTTAAATATCGTTTTTTCGGTATTGATTAGAAATTTTTAAAATTGTCTCCACTGTATTTTTGGGATCGCCAACAGAGCAAAATAGTATACGTTTTTTGTTTTTATGTCTTCTTAATGGGCGAAATTAATTAGACTGAGTATAAAGTTGCATTGTACAATTAAGAGAAGTGATAAAATATGTGAATTATCCAAGGGGTTGGCCAAAACTATCCTACTACAGCTCAGAGCGATACTGCACACGCGCAGGATTCGTAGTCTGATATCCGTGTCTGTAAAAACAAGGATGTAGTTGTGAAGAGAGTAATTAGATATTTTTCAAATTGATGAGTTTGTTATTTACATTGTATTTTCATATTATAACTGTATATACATATGATTTTAAAAATGAATAAAGAAAAGAGACTAATTATTTTAAATTCAATCAAGTTTATATAGTAAGTTCTCTTATCCACAAACCTTATCCACATTCAGAAGAATTCGATGAGAGATTTACAGGTAAAAACTAGGAAAAAATATATCGCGTATTGCTAATACCGTAGATGCAAAAAGAGCGTTTTCGACAGCTTGTAATTTTTACACCAAATTACGTTCCAGGATTAATGACAGTACATTTTATGCGTTATGTGGTTTTTTTAAGATCACATTTCAAAAATTTGTAATACCACAAACTGAATAGTGATATTTTTACTATTTGGGATTAAAATAAATAAGACGTTCCCCTTTACAGATTTGTGAGTCTTTGTATATTGTTATAATTGATAGGTTAAAAATTCATTTTTTTGTAATATTTACACTCTCTAACAAAACTGGCAAATAAACACATGTGTTTTCTCCTACCGGTTCTACTACTGGTATCAAGATCTAAAAAATACCGAATACCGGTATTGAACTTTTGATCCAATATTGCAATCCCTACAAGACACCAACTGGAAGACACCCGAGGCTCGTCAGCTTTAACCCATTCAGGACCAACTTCACAAAGGCCACACGTTTTTCCTTTAGGGCCCACGAAAAACATCCCTTTCTCCGTTCTGAGGCCCATAATTACACCGGGAAATTGGAACATATGAAGTTTAGAATAATTATAAACTATAAATTTCGGTTATTTTATTATATTAATGATTTTATATGAATTTTTAAATGAAGTTAAGTTTAACAATACAAATTATCTAGCCTTGAACGGGTTAACGTGCATCGCTCCCCCCTAAACTGCGGGTTTTCAGTGGCATTAGGCTCGAACTCATGACACGTCAGCCACGAGTCCTTGAGCTACCACGGCCGTCTTCGCTTCACAAAATTGTGCAGCAAATCTGCGAAATCTAAATATTCTTTTCGATAGATAGAAGGGTCATAAAAAATTGTTTTACTTTTTACAAATTTGCGAATTTCTTTAATTTTAAGTGAAGTTAAGATAAAATTTGTAATGTCATGCTAGCTACTCAGGAATTACATTGTCTTGAATATTAGCAATAAAATAGAAAAATTTAACCGAGATCTTTAAAATTAAATGTTAGCTACCGTTTTGATTTTACATGTCCAGGCCTTTTCCATGTTCTGCTTGCCTGTAAACCTGATACATATGTGTATAAAGTAAAAAAAAATTGTTTCCTCATTTTTATAAGTTACATTAAGCATTGTCTAAAGAAATTTTCAATCCAAAAGTTTTGTAACAAGCCATAAGCTTAAGCAAAATTTTTAAACAAAACTATTACTTAATTGTTGAATATAAAAAAATAAATCAAAAGCAGGAAATATATTGAAATGTTTATTAATCTGAATCAAAATATTTAACGTCGTTAATTAAATCACTGTTAACATTACAAAGGTATAACAATTTATTCATTCTACAGTCTAATTGGAAAAGTACAAGTTTAACAAATCCTGATATTTTCCGACGTCATAATCATTCGATCTTTCCAAAACACATCTTGCAAGATTGTACAGTTTCACATCCTTCTTAATACGGTTTTCATATTGTATGTCACCAGAGAATAAATTCCAAAAGGGCTTAAAAATTTCTATATACATATGGTCTTGAAATCCCGATCCTAATTTACTCCTCAATATAAAGGTTACTAGATTATAAAATATATCTTCACTAATATGACTCTTGAAATCATTTGCTACATCTAAAAAAATAATTTGAAAGGGCCATTGCAAGAAACATTTAAATAATTTACAGAATTCAGGTGTTTGCAAACGAGTAGATATGGGGTTTAATTCATCAGCATTTAATAGAGAGATGCACGAATACAAATCATAATGGTATACTACTCCACTTTCTAAAGCGAAAGGGATGCACCGCTGCCTCATTTCTGGACCTCGAAGTTTCGGGAAATAACTACGTATTCCCAAGTAATTTCCAAGGAAGAAACCAAGTCCTTCATAATGTGAAGTTTCTTCCCAATTTAGGGGAATACTTCTTTGTAATATCTGGTACCATACCATTATATTTCTGGTGTTTGGCAGTTGTAACATTATATAAGATCCCTCTGATGATGTCATGTTTCTCCAAAGCATTTGCACATCGTCTTCGAAGAAGTATTTGTATGCCAAATGAAAGCGTTTTGCGGTATCCCAGCTCTCATCGTGAATAAAATTTCGAGCAGTTTCAAGTCGATCTATCACCCCAAATGAAAACCAACTTAGTTTGCTTTTTAAATTATGATTGCCAGCTCGTAAGATAAATCTATGGCTTTCGAACCATTGTTTTATCTCCAAGCCCAGTGGTATAATTATACCTCTTAATTGTGCCTTTGGACTTCAGGTGGTAGATGTACAACTATTGAGTCTCCGGGGTTTCTTCGCACAGCAGTAAGACGTAAAAATGTCGCGCAATAGGTTGGTAAAACTATTTCAGAAATCTTTTTCGCTATTGATTGTACATATTCTGTATTAAGGAATGCGCATTTAAGATCTTCTAGGTCAAATGTGTATAAGATTCCCTGGGCTATTCTTGCATAAGCTATAAGTTCAAGTGCAGGCCAAAACTTGATACTCATATTTACCTTAAAACTTCCAGACAAACAAATGTTGGTACTAGAATTATTAATTTACGATCAGATGTAGTACCTCTAATGTGTTTCAGATGATAAAGATGAAATAAAACTTTATAGATATTCACTGGATTTACTGCACCTTTTTAGAGATAAGGATATCGAATAAGGGTTGAAGTCCTTTGATCACAATGTGGACAAATGCTTTTTAGGCAAATATTAGAAAAGCTTCTGATTTACATTCTGCTTAGCAGACATTTTGCATGGAAGAATCTTGATATTCATATACTGCCTTAAAAAAATTCCAGTTTTTTTACCTTGGTATTCATATTAGTTCGTCAATTAGCAACGTCTTTAATATAAAACAAAAATTAGAATATCGTGAAAAAAGGAATTTTGAAGCGTTTTACAATTCTTATTGCATTTCTATTTTAGTAGAATAGTCTAATACAGGCTTCGTTGAGGAAATTGACAATTCAGACCATAATAAAAAAATTACTTGCTTTTATGAATTAGGTGCCCTTCCCCTTTAATTCTAATTGCAGGAGAAAATTAATATCGAAAAAAAATATATTTATAGCTAATCATTTCGAAATAAAATCTGTAAAAACTTACAATACTTTTGGGCCTACACTAGATGTAAAAGCAAGCCTTTTACGAAATAATTTTGATGACTAAAAATAAATCAATCAGCGACTAAATGCGGAATTAATTGTGTTTTACTTAAACACTCTCTCTCATACACACAGCATATGTATTTATTTCACTTTGTAATTTCCTGAACTTATGAAAGATTATATGGTACTCCTGCGAAAAAAAGGTGGATTGATCGTTTAATATATCACTTTTGATAATTGTTATCATTGCTTCTCTAGTACGTGTGAGCATTGTGAATTGACGAGGTTGAAATGAGCTAGAACTCCTCTCAGCGCACCTTTACACCAAAGTAAAATAAGGACTTAGATTTCCTCGATTGATTTAGGGTGTAAAACTCGTGTATACTGCGTCAAATTACACCAGGATTCAAATTTAAAATACAATACACCAAACTTAATCGAAAATAGACCAAATCTTCGGTTCTTGTTCAGGGTATTGTTTCAAAATGGTTTCAAGCATTGAAGCAATTGATTAGTTTGAAATTTAAATTCATATATTTAATTAATATCGTACTTCGTTCAAGATAATTTCTTATGGATATAAAAATGCCTGAACTAACTATTTACAAATTTCATTTTACGCTTTCATTCCAAAAACATTAAATAACAGTCCAAACAGTAAAATACTGTTCATGTGAATCCCACTTCTCTTTCAGTTGTTGTATCGGGAAAATTGATTCACTTTCATATTTAGACGCTACAAATGGAAACTGATAAATTATTCTGTAATATCCTTGGTAAAGATGATACTTCGGCAACCGGGATTTTGAAAAGCCTTATATAAATGAATTTATTTTTAAGTCACTTGAATCAGTATATGCACATATAAAGTTATTTAAGAATACTGTTATAAATTAAAATTACTTAAAGGTGATTTTTTGGCAAAAAGAAAAAAAATTACAAAACGTTTTCCTTCTATGAAAAGTGATTCTATAATATATTTTAGATATAGCCATAAGACTTCTGTACACATTTTGGAACGGTTTGTGAAATATACAACTTGAAAGTGGATTTATTCGTATTTTAGAATAGATAAAGATCGGTGTAATAACCAGAGAGTCAAGAGAAACAGTCCCTTCAGCCAAATGGTCTCTTAACCTTACCATTGGTGCTGTGGAACCACTTTACCCTGTCACAAGGTCTTGACCCAGCGGATGATCTTGACAGGGTCTTCTTCCATCCAGAATTACCAGTACACGCGAATAAACACAAGCAGACCTTCCTGCCTATCTAAAGCAATTAGCTCTAGAGAGAATTGGAGATATACCAATTGACGCCGTTCAGGTTTTTACGGATGGTAGTAGAGACGATAATTATTGATCTGGCAGTGGAATTTACATCAAATCGCAAGACCATATCTTAAGAATCCAGAGGAGAAATCCAGACGGTTGCTCGGTTTTTCGCAGTGAGCTAATAGCCATTGATGAGGCCCTTGGTTCTCTTGCATCTCTTACAAATGGAAAAACGATTTGGACACTGTCTGATAGTAGAAGTGCAATACAGCACTTGTCCAATTGGCAAAAAATGTGAGAGATGTTGGAGTGTCAATCCTCACCAAGTTAAAACGACTTTCCACATAACATCAAATTTGTTAGACATTTAAAAAAGTCGGATCCAAATTTTTATGATCTTGTGTTGTTTTTCCAATCCCGTTCCATGATCTCAATGAAAGGAAGCACACCGATTCGAACCCGATCTTTTGAATTTCGTGATTTGTGGTTGGCAGCAACTGCCATGCAAATCGAGCGAGTATTTAAACTCGGCTCATGTTAGTTTTTCAGAAAAGGAAGGAGAAACGGAAATATAAGAAGTGTGTGAGTGGTTTAACTCTAGAGGGAGGGAGGGAGGGAGGGAGGAGAGAAAGGCTGGTTGGCAATGCAACTGCAGGTTGCATCACCATTTTAGATTAGAAATTAATTTTACAATATTAGAAGACGGTTCGAATATCGGATGTCTCTGGTAATGTTGATTTTTGAACTTATTGTTTATTTTATCGCTCCAGTAACGAGCAGAGTGACTTTATGATTGATTATTAAAGGCCAATTTTAAGAAACTGTTTTTCGTCTTCATGCCTCCTCGACACATAAATTTCACTGCTAGCTTTGCAAAATTTAAATTAGTTTACCAATAAGTGTAACAAATTTGGTTATGGGCCCAGTCCATGTACTGTGTCGAGGCAGGCTAAGCAGTTGAACCAGGCCATGAACTTTGTCTATTTAAATACTGTTCCAGTCTAGAACTATTTTTTATGAACTCTGTTGCTAGTACGCTAAATCGAGTAACAGGTATGGAGTTTAACAACCAGATATCAGTGTTGACTCCAAATAACTGGAACACATGGAAGCATGATATGCAAGTACTCTTAATGCATTATGGTTGCTGGCAGTTTATACAGACCAAGCCAGAGCAACCTGATGAAGAGGCAACATATAAGGAAAAAATTAGATCTACAACTTCGTAAGGATAGATGTTATACGTTGATCTATACTAACATCAGTTCAGATTTGAAAATCTGATAACGGAAACAACTGACGGAGTAGCGGCATGGAAGATATTAAAAGATCACTTCGAACCAGTCGCAAGAGTAATTCAACTATTAGATCAATTTTTTGGAACAAAATACCAACCAGGGGAAGATGTTGGAATCTTCATATCTCGTGTAAAGACAGCGGCAACCAGACTACAAGAAGCGGGTCATAAATTGGACGACCTGTACATAGGATTTCAATTAATAAGGTGGCTTCCTCAGGAATTCCAGTCTACCGTGCAACAAATCTACAGATGGAAAGAAGAGGACTTCAGAGTTGTCAAAATTGAAGCAGAGCTGATATTAGAAGCCAATCGTCTTCAGTTGATGAAACAAGATTTGGAGAAAGCGGAGAATGCTTACTTGAGCAGTTTCACTTCGAAGAAGTCGAAGACGTTACCTGGTGCTACGGCTGCAGCTCATGGAGATCCAAATGGCAAGAATGATTACCAAAAGAAAAGTGGTAAGGTATTTAACTGTAAAACTATTAAAAATGTTAAACAATCTATTAAGACTATAGGTTCGTGTTATGTATGTAATAAGTACGGGCATCTTAAAGTAAAGAGTAAAAGTCTCTACCAAAATCTCCTTCAACTGTAAATGAAACTTTTAACACAGAGTTTGATAAAGGTCTTTGGGTAATAGATACTGCTGCCACGAGTCATTTTGTAATGCCAAGTTTATTTTTAGATCTTAAGCCGATAACTAACATGAAAATGTCGTTAGCAACGGAGGATAAAAGTTGTCCCGTAGAAGGAATCGGTACACTTAGATTTCGGGTAAAAATATAGGGGAGTTTTCATGAAATAACTTTGACTGATGTATTATTTAATCCTAAGTTGAGGAGAAATTTATTATCCGGTTCCAGATTAGAAAGTAAAGGTGCGCATTTTGTGGGTACTGAAGGTAAAAAATTAATGTTTTTAATAAAGACTGGATAAAATTGTGTTCTCGGCGACACGCCATGAAAATTTGTATCTTTTAAGCCGGATCATTATATTATACCAAAGAGTAAAGAAATTTTTTTTTTAGTGATGTAACCGCTAAAACAAAAAACGGATCAATAGAAATATGGCATCAACGCTTTTGTCATGTTAATAACGATTACTTGGTAAAAACTAGTAAACATGATAGTGTAAAAGGTCTCCCACGCTTAACTGATAATGGTAAGACTCGTTGTATACCGTGTAAATTAGCAAAGTCCAAGAGAGTTTCATTCAAAAAAGATGGGGGCCGTAAGATCAAAACGTCCATTGGAATTGTTGCATATGGACCTCTGTGGTCCAATGCCAACTGAAATCCAAGGCGGTAATAAATATTTCTTGAGTATAATTGACGATTATTCAAGAAAGGTGACTGCATTTCCCATCCGAAATAAATCTGACATATTTCATACGTTTATAAGATTTCAGAAACGAGCAGAACGTTTTCTAAGTAAAAAGGTAATAGCAGTTAGAACTGATGGCGGACTAGAATTTTGTAATAAAGATATGGATAATTTCTTGACAGAACTGGGTATAAATCATGAGGTAACAAATTCATATACGCCAGAAATGAATGGGGTCGCGGAGAGATTCAATTTAACCGCTCTAGATGGCATCAAAACATTGCTTAAGTCTAGTGAAGTTCCCCATAAGTTTTGGGGAGAAGCATTACTTTGTTTCACTTATGCGTGGAATCGAATTTGTCACAAAGACAGTAACAAAACGTCTTTCGAAAAATATTCAGGTAGAAAACCATCGGTATTGCATCTAAAACCTTTTGGATGTTTAGCATATGCTGGTGTGCCAAAACAAATTAGAAAAAATTCGATATGCGTGCGAAAATGGGAATTATGATGGGATACGCACAACGTACTAAGGGTTATAGAATATGGTTGATAGATGAAAATAAATTAGTCGAGACTATTAATGTAAGATTCGATGAAAATAAAAGGGGAATTAATTTTAGACAAAAAGTTAATAGTAACCTTGGATATAATTTAAACCTTCCTGATTATGATGATGATGAGGATGATTCCGATAGAGCAAAAGATTCATTAACGAGTCGTTTAGTTTCAAAGACAAGTACGGAAATGCCCTCAACATCTAAAAAACCAGATGTATCTTCCGATAATCATAGCTTGATCCCATGTACAGAGGTTAAGTGGATTCGAAATATAGGTAGGAAAGTAACTGGATCTAACGTATATTATAGTATAGAAGGGGAAATAATCCCCGATTGAAATCTTTTAACGAAATAGAGAGATACTGTAAGAGGCATAATATTGAGTATGATCCTAGTTTATTTAATTTTAGAAAAGATAATACCGAATCCCAGGGATTTTCAGATTTGTCAGAGCAACAAGAAGCTCTTATGGTTGAAGTAACTATTCCTAACTGTTACAAACAGGCGATAAGATCCAGAGACGCATCTAAATGGCATGATGCAATGGATAAAGAAATTAACGTAATGAAGGAACGTAAAGTTTGGGATTTAGTTGATCATCCGGATAATATAAAAATTTTAGAAAACCGTTGGGTTTATACCATTAAATATGATGAAAATAATAAAATTGTTAGATACAAGGCCCGCTTAGTTGCGCGAGGTAACACACAATTACGAAGTGAGTCATTTGACGAGGTATTTCAAGAATACAAATTAGAACTTTCAAAAGTTAAATCATTAAAACTAAGATGTTATTCAGACTCGGATTTTGCTACAAATAGGGATGATCGAGTGTCAATGGGAGGGTTCATAACTTTTATAGACGAAACTCCAATTTCATCGCGAACTTTCAAGCAAAAAATCCGTTAGTCTGTCGACCATGGAAGCTGAGTATGTTAGTTTAACAGAAGCAGCTAAGGAATTCATTTGGCTAAAGAATGTAATTGATAATAAAAGTTTAAATTTGGAATTAAGTAAAAATGTAATGTTTTGTGATAATCAAGCTGCTATAAGTTTTTCAAAGTCACCGGTAGAAAATTATAGAACAAAACATATCGATGTTCGTTATCATTTTCTAAGGAATTTGATATACGACAAGGTTTTCCAAATTAAATATATAGGTACCAAAAATAATTTGGCGGACATTTTTACCAAACCCATGGTAAAGGAAAAATTGTTAGAATTTTGTAGAAAATTATTTCTTTTTTAGAGAATAAGACTGTTTCTTTAAGATTAAAATATTAGTTTGTTTATTACAATAAAGATTGTGAATAAAATGTATTTTTTTGTGTTAAATTGTATAACATGTGATTATAGATTAAAATTAATTTACTGATTTGTAAGAGATAATGGTGCGAGAGATTGGAAAAAGGGGGCCGATTGTTAGACATTTAAAAAAAGTCGGATCCAAATTTTTATGATCTCCTTGTGTTGTTTTTCCAATCCCGTTCCATGATCTCAATGAAAGGAAGCACACCGATGCGAACCCGATCTTTTTTGAATTTCGTGATTTGTGGTTGGCAGCAAGTGCCATGCAAATCGAGCGAGTATTTAAACTCGGCTCATGTTAGTTTTTCAGAAAAGGAAGGAGAAACGGAAATATAAGAAGTGTGTGAGTGGTTTAACTCTCTTAGAGGGAGGGAGGGAGGGAGGGAGAGAAAGGCTGGTTGGCAATGCAACTGCAGGTTGCATCATCATTTTAGATTAGAAATTAATTTTACAATATTAGAAGACGATTCGAATATATATCGGATGTCTCTGGTAATGTTGATTTTTGATCTTATTGTTTATTTTATCGCTCCAGTAACGAGCAGAGTGACTTTATGATTGATTATTAAAGGCCAATTTTAAGAAACTGTTTTTCGTCTTCATGCCTCCTCGACACATAAATTTCACTGCTAGCTTTGCAAAATTTAAATTAGTTTACCAATAAGTGTAACAAAATTCATCTGCAGTAGATTCCTTCTCACATAGATCTAGAGGGAAATGAGATTGCGGACACTTTGGCCAAGGCTGGCGCTCGCGATTTACCAGAGCCGTCAGTCCCCCTCACCTTTTGAGATTTTGTCTAGAACTAAAAAACAGAATAAGACCGCTTTACCCCCTCCCACAGAGCACCATTGGTATCAATGTTCTCGTCCTGGAGGCCCTCTGATTCACGGTTTTACAAGGCAAGATCAAACTCTACTAGCCCGCTTTCGAAGTGGCCACATCAAATCAATGAAATTTTCCGAAGGACGCAAGAGCTTTGAAATGTGCACGAACTGTTCTGAGCCGGCCACGCTTGCTCACATCCTCGAGTGCCTAGGGCACACCAAGCAGGACTTAGCAGACGTTCCCTCGCTGGTGTTGGAATTTCTGAAAGTGTATATTGTCTCATGGACTTGATCTAACACTGCTGACCAATGGGGGCGTGCAACAACAACACGTCTGATGTCTTCTCCCTGTTGTAATTAGTTAAAATCCCCGAACTGTTTTGGTGAAATGATGAAATGAAAAAAATATGCCACTTTTTTTGGTGCTAGGGGACTGATATTTGGGGGATCGCAATAACTTTTGTTATGGTTAGAATCTGCTGGGATGCACCCCCCCGGTGCATTCCCTCCCCCTCTACAACTGTTTCTGCAAAATCTCAATACCCGAGCCTCGTAGTCCATTCGGACCTGGCTCATTCGATCCCTATCTAACTGCTCTTCCAATTATAATTTCATGTTCATATGGCTATTCCTTACACAGTTTATAATTATCCGTGTTTTAAACTTTTTTTTACTTTTAAAATTTATTTAAATCCACAATATCTTGGCTCCTGTTTGAGTCTCTGACTGGAGATTGGAACCAACTGTTCCACTCGTCGAGACCCATCCAGTCATATACTTGATTTCGATAGTGTAGGCATGGGGAGGGCTTAAGCACTAAAATATCATGCTCCCATGTTAATCCTATGGGTTCTGAAAAATTTCACCTCCCTAAGGAAGTGAGATTGGGACTTGATCCACCATATTTTCGTGTATGCGCGAGCTGTACGGGGAATTGGTTCCCTCCAGTGCTCCCCTCCTCCAGGGCTTCCCCATTAAAAACTCGAATCCTATACTACTTTTGTCGGCCGCACCGGCTGGATTAGATTGTTCTCCCTATGAGCTCTTCAAATACACTGACCTGAAGAAGTTAAGGTACAACATGTTTTTCGAAGCTCACCATAAAAAAATGGCAGTAACAATAAAATGCATAGTTTACATGAATGATAATAACGAACTTTAAAAACATTAATGCAAAAACGATTGCTACAACTTTTATTTTACAGAAAAGAACGTATATTTATGAGTGAGAGAAAAATATGCAAATATCAAGCTTTCGTACTTTTGTGTGTAAGTTGTGTTGATTTTCAACAGTTGTTGGCAGTTTCGGTGACAATAGTCAATAGAGTTTAGAAAATGTCTCAGAGACGTCGTTTACCCAATTCGTTAAGGTGGCGGGCAGTTGGATGAATGGAAATGGGATTGTCGCAGGCTGATGCTGCTAGACGTCTCAATGTGTCTCGTAGTGTTGTTCAGCGACTTTGGGATCAATACCAATCCGAAGATTCTGTGTCCAGAAGACCTGTTCCAGGCCGACCACGAAATACAACACCTGCAGAAGACCGTTTTCTAGCTCTTTCGGCACGAAGGAGAAGAACCACTACTGTGCCGCAGCTCGTTGCAGACCACTTTCAAGCATCAGGAAGAAGAATCTCCGCTACTACGGTGCGAAATCGTCTTCACAATGCAGGTCTGTATGCAAGAAGACCAGTTGTGTGCGTTCCCTCAACGGACGACAGCGAAGGAACCGCTTATGCTGGGCAAGAGAACATGTTTCTTGGACGCAACAACAATGGGCTTCTGTGCTGTTCACAGACGAGTCCAGATTTACAATGGAGAGTGATTCAGGGCATCTACTGATCTGGAGGGAACAGCGCACTAGATACCATCAATCCAACACTGTTGAAAGACACAGTTATAGAGGTGGTGGAATCCTGGTTTGGGCAGGGATCTCGCTCGGTGGCCACACTGACCTGCATGTGTTCCATGGAGGAACCGTAACTGGTCTTAGATATCGGGATGAGACCCTTGATCCATATGTCCGCCCATATGCTGCTGCTATTGGTAACGACTTCATTCTGATGGATGATAATGCACGACCTCACCGAGCTCGGATTGTTGAGGAGTATCTGGAGGATCACGGTTTGGAACGAATGGAATGGCCAGCTCGATCTCCAGACCTGAATCCGATAGAACATCTTTGGGACTATCTTGGCAGAGAGGTTGCTGCTTTAAATCCTCCTCCAAGGTCGTTACATGAGCTGAAACAAGGCGTACTCTGTGTCTGGTCTTCGCTTCCTATTCCGGTGTCCGACAACTTAATAAACAGCATGGGAAATCGATGCCGCCAATGCATTCAAGTTAGGGGTGGAAACATTCCTTATTAGAACCCATTTTTGTATTGTTTTTATGCCCATTTACCACATAACACTGTGATGTGCTGTTTTCTCCTAGAATGGACTTTTCCGCAGAGATTGCTTTTTTTTTTTTGTTATAAATCGTTTTTGCAATACACTTATACAAATTTCTATGACGCTTTCAATAAAAAACTATTTAACGCACATATCCTCCAAATTTTTTGTTTCTACATTCATTCATTTGCAAATTAGACACAAAAACCCGGTTGTACCTTAACTTTTTGAGGCCAGTGTACTATGTAATTTTATCCCAATAGTCCCATTCCTTCCCCCCATTTCACGTTTTTTAAACAATTTTAGATTTTAAATTCCCGATAGCTCCGATGATTTTTGACCTGAATGGTTCGGAAGTACAAGGACTCGATCTCCCAGGTGTCTCCCCCCTCCCTGGACAGCATTTTGCTAATGCAAATCCCCCGACTAGCTCATTTCATCATTCCACTGAAACAGTTCAGGGTTTGACAAAAATCACACTTTCATCATGGAAATGACATTGAAGAGACGCTATTTTAAAATATTAGCAAAATGCTGCGCAAGGGGGGAGACAACTGGGAGGTCGAATTCTTGTACTTCCGAACCGTTCAAGTGAAAAATCCTCGGAGCTATCGGGAATTTAAAAAAAATTTAAAATTGTTTAAAAACGTGAAATGGGGGAAGGAATGGGGCTATTGGGATAAAGTTACATATTTGAAGAGCTCACAGGGAGAACAACCGAATCCAGCCGGTGTGGTCGACCAAGGTAGCATAGGATTCGAGTTATTAATGGGGAAGCCCTGGAGGGGGCCAATTCCACGTACCGCTCGCGCATACATGAAAATATGGCGGACCTCCAAAAATCAAGTCCCAAGCTAAATTCCTTAGGGGTGTGAATGATATTTTAGTGCATAAGCCCTCTCCCTGCTTACACAATGGGAGTCAAGTATATGACTGGATGGGTCTCGATGAGTGGAACAGTTGGTTCAAATCTCAAGTCCGAGACTCAAACAGGAGCCAAGATATTGTGGATTTAAATAAATTTTTAAAGTAAAAAAAAGTTTAAAACACGGATAATTAAAAACTATATAAGGAATAGCCCCATGAGCACGAAATTAAAATAACTGAAAGAGCAGTTAGAGAGGGATCGAATGAGCCAGGTCCAAATGGACTGCGAGGCTTGGGTATCGAGATATTGGCCAAAAAGCTGTAGAGGGGGTGGGAATACACCGGGGGGATGCGTCCCAGCAGATCCTAACCACAGCAAAAGTTACTGCGATCCCCAAATATCAGTCCCCTAGAACCAAAAGAGTGGCATATTTTTTTCATTTCATTATTTCACTGAAACAGTTCGGGTATTTAACTAAATAAATCACTTACAACATGGAGAAGACATCAAAGAGACGTTATTGTAACA
Source organism: Trichonephila clavipes (assembly GCA_019973935.1). Taxonomy (NCBI): domain Eukaryota; kingdom Metazoa; phylum Arthropoda; class Arachnida; order Araneae; family Nephilidae; genus Trichonephila; species Trichonephila clavipes. Next base: position 22,949 of record BMAU01019654.1, read on the forward strand.
TCTTGCGTGAATTGATCACCTCTTTTAGGGATTTGACGAAAGCCCTAATTTCATTGTTTCCCCTTATACATATCTGTCAAGCCGGCGTTGCAAATCCTGGATTTCACGGTATAGAAAGGCTAGTCCAGCGCTTTTCAAACTTCGGGGTGCGCCTTCAATGGGGGCGTGATAACTCTATAAGAGGGGCGCGAGCATATTGAAAAATCGAAAACAAAAGATTAAAAACAGAATTATTTTTTTTAAATAAAGTGAAACAAATAAAATACTTTCTGTCATATGAAAAAAAATACATTTACACTGATATAGTACATTTAAATAGATATTACTGCACAATTAACTTTATAATTATATTAACAATACTAAGTTTAGAACAAGTTTAATAATTACAAGTGACCGCGCACCGGTTGGTCATGTATAAAAGTATATTCAAAAATTAACACTTATCTGGATCACTTGTACGGCTTATAATTAATCCTTTAACTGCAGATTAAAAGTTACGCGATTCACGCCCCCATGCCACCCTTTTGCACGTATGCACGCATATTTGGTGTATTTGGAGGGAGGGAGAAAGGGAAAACACACACACACACACACATGCAAGAAAATCCTCTGTGAAATAATCCTTCTCGAACAATGTTAAGGTTATTTTATTGCATTTCAAAATCTTCGGAATAATTTTATGGATAGTAGTGAACATATTTCGGAAAGACGTATATACACCCCCGGAGCAATCTATGCACTGGCTGAGACAGGCGTTTACATACGCCAGTGGCGAAGAGGTTAGTCGTATTGTAGCTTTAGTGTCAAAGTATCGTATTATCGAATTCAATACATCGTTACTGTATGGAGGGGGCGCGATGAAAATTGTGATTGAATATTGGGTCGCAAGCATTGAAAGTTTGAGAAGCACTGGGCTAGTCTATACAAACCGTTTGAAAGTTTAAAATCCCAGCGTTTAAAGGATTTTGAAATTTGATTTGTGGAGTGCCATCTCGGGGGAATCATCCGCGCATCCATTGATTAAAAATTACGAAGTCCGTCACAAAATTACTTTAAATTTGATTTTGATTTTTTTTATTAATGACTAGTTTTGAAGTTACGCGATCACCATTAGTGATGAACCTCGTAATATTGATCCTAGGTCAAGTGACGAGAACGACATTTAGGCCCACACCATGCCATGAACACTTGCCTCCGAAAGTCTGCGTACAGGTAATCATCTTACGCGTTTATGCTGTAATTAATATTAAAATTTAGCTTTAGAAAATCAAAATACTTGTCAGGGATTCTTCAAAATTTCCTTATTCAGACAGCAACAAAATTCACATTAACAAGAAAAAAAAAACAAGAATGACCACCAAATTATCACCAACCATTCGTGCCAAAAGTCTGCGTACACTTACAAAATAGAACTTTTAAAAGTCTTTTATTGTAAAATAATAGCCCGAGTGAGTGAGTGTTTGGGTTTATGGCACAAGAGCCAAACCTGGCTAAATGCGCCACAAAATAATAGCCCGAAATCGTGTTTAAGGAACTATAAGTTTCTTTTACGATTTATTCAAGATTTTAGATTTGAAAGCTTTTGCGATTTCAGGGCAGGTTACAGAATAGAGATAGATATATTATTGAAAGAAAAATCATCATAGATCTTCAGAAAAGAGGATAATGTTTTAAAGCAAATGTTGAAACTCTTAATAGGAGACATTCATCGATCAAAAAGTGTTCATCAACTACAAATCAACTTAAATTTTCACGTTCAAGCCAAGATCCGGCAACCCGTCTTCAATGTCACCTCGAGAATTTTACTTTGTAATACTCTCTATAAAAATCAAATGCAAATTAACTACAATTCGAAAAAAAAAACTGAAAAAGGATCAATATCATGGCCGAGTTGCTCGCAAGAATCCATTCATCTCTCGAGTGTGAATACAGCTTTTCCAAAAAAAAACCCCATCTAAATAGGATACATAATTATTGGAAAAATGTAATATATTCAACTGAAAGTAATTTTTTTAATCTAGTATGAAAAAACAGAAATATGCGAGCGAAAATTCCTCGACAGATTTTAAGAAAGAGAATCCTTTTCCGACTATCGAACATGAAGGAGACAGAATGTCTAGGGGTGCATTGGAAGCTCCTCGGCTGGTAATCTGGAATTTAATGAATCAACAATGTACAAAATTGGTTACTTGAACTTATTGAAGTAACATATCAGATCAAATGCCGATGAACTTGCGGTGAGTGATTATTTTTATTTTGCAGGGCACAAAGCAAATGGCTCCCATTGAGAAGCCATGGCTGTTCTGACATGTCCCAAACCAATTCCGTAAGCCAACCTAGTGCCCAGACCTAGGCACAATATTCATTCGAGTAAAACATGCAAATGCTGTAATCAGGGAGGACGTAATAACATCCAAGGAAAGGCTCAAATCAGTCATAGTAAAAGAATGAAACAAAATATCCACAGATGAAACAATTAGGCTAGTTAAATTCTTGCCAAATATATTGAAAGTAATAGAAAGAACGGAATAGCTTAAAAAGTATTAACTTTTAGTTACAATCCATTATTGTAAAAGCTTTTTTCCAGAGTACGCAGACCTTTGACGCATACGATTTGTATATTTCTAAAGTTATAAATATTTGTATTATTTTATGTAATATTCATAGGTGATTGTTGCTTAAACTATTTGAATTTACGACGTTAGAAGAATCAATAAAAAATTCATTTAATTAGCGATTTTTGTTTGAATATGAAAGATGATCGAGTGTAAGCAGAGCTTCGGAGGCAAGTGTAAATACTTCGAGACTCTCGTTCGATATAACGTGCATTGGCAATTTCTACATGGGTCATCAGCTACTCTACATTTCCTGCGAGCGCGCACGAACCCACGACTGGACAACGCTGAGTTAGATAACATGACCATATTTTATACTAAGAGCTAGCAACGTTTTCGAGAAAGAATTTTAGAAAAGCTGATTCTTTAATATATCTTTCTCTATGGCCTTTTCGAACATCTAATAAATTTACATTAACGAAAATAAATATGCCATTATGTGTATTTTATAATTATTACAACAGTCACAAAAGAAATAGTACGAGAGCTAGCAACGTCAGAAAAACTAGAATTTTAGAAAAGCTGATTTTTTAAATATTTCTTTATCCATGCCCTTTCGAACATCGTGCGGACCATCTGGCTGCCGGTAAGCGTTGCGTTTATTAATGCGCATCATACCTTTACAGGTAAAAATATTGATTTTCAAATAATTTTAGGAAGAAATTTTTCTTTTTAGCTAAATTTAAAACGTTGTTAACAACATGAATTTATTAGTGCCAGACATTTTTGTTATTGAAAATAATGTGCCAGATGCTATTTTTTATAGACCAAAATAATTTCAAACCATTTTAGAATGTAAAAAATTTTATTTATGCATAAATAAGTACAAATTTAATTTGCCAGGTATTAATTTGGTTGTTTACGCAATAACCAGACCGATTTGTTATAAAAATAGCGTGTATGTAAAATAGTTTAGCTTGTCGATCACTGGCTGCGTGAGAAAGATAGCGATAACTGCGGCAGCGCATGTTGTCATATGTTTACGTTTGTCGTTGTTTTTCATCGTTTTGAGTAAAATAATATCATAATGGCTAATAAAAGGAAATGTGTTTTTTGCAATGGCAAAAAAATGAAAAAATAAATTTGTAGAAGAAAAATTCAAAAAATGTACAGGAGTTTTAAGTGTATGTGTTAATTTTAACTTAAAATATAACATTAAGTTACCAGAGGATATTAATACAACCGATGGATCTCACAGACAATGTTACAGTTTTTTTACAGGCTATAATTAGTGGGATTTCCACTAACGCTGATACCAACATCGATGTGTTATGCAGATGGTAGAATTTGTAAAACAAATAAAGCACAGTTAAAGTTTTCTAGGAAAAAGTTAGCAAGGTCAATCGGCAATCCTTATATTTTGATATTAGCATTTTAGACTTTTTTCATATTACACATCAAGAAAAAAGTACCGCAAACTTTCGATGGCATATAAAAAAAATTCCTTAGAAAGATTTCACATTTAAATCTCGCATTGACATTGTGTTTGATCGGTATTTCATACCTACCATAAAAGATTGTGAGCGTTTACGCCACAACGAAACAACCATTAGTTTCCATCGGACCTAATCAAATTCGGCCTCATAATCTTGCTGGCCAACTCAAAAATACTAAGTTCAAAGAAGGTCTTGTAAATTTTTTTTGTTGATCATTGGGCATGTTTCATTTAATGGAAGTAAAACTATTTATCTGAGCTTCGATAAGTGCTATTCGTATAGCGTTGTAAATAACTAAGTTATTAGAGAAGTATTGAAGAATCATTATGTGAAGAACATGAAGAAGCTGGTACTCGAATTATGTATCATATTTGCTAGATAAACGTTGACGCTCAAGTTGTTGTATGGTGCTCAGACTCTGTTATTTTGATTATACTTCTTGGCAATATGGATCCTCTGAACGTGTCTGAAGTCTTGAATCCAATGGGGAGTAGGAAACCGTGAACGTCTACTAAGCATCAATGATTTATACCAAGGTCTTGTTATTTCTTTATCGAAAGCTCTACCATGTTTCCACGCAATAACAGGGTGCGATTACACCCCAGCATTTTTTCGTAAAGATAAACTAAGACCCTTCAAGCTGCTCGAAAAATCTGTCAAGTACCAGTTAGCATGTCAAGAGATTATAACTGACGATGAAGATGAGATTGAACGTACATTTGCCCCATTGGAAAAATTCAGATGTATGGGGTGCCTAACTCTTCAAATGTTAATGATGTGTTCACTTCTATATATTTTCCAAAACTTATGAATCGAAAAAACCTGTTGATAATTTCGAAAAGTGATGTCGAAGTTTCGATTCATCGAGCTTACCACAATGTAAAGCTGAATTATATCAGCATTTATTACGAGTGTGGTATTTGACATAGTTTTGGAAAAACGATCATTTAAAGAAACCCATCTTTATCGCCGTTAGCTTCCGGGTGCATCATTAATGATGACAAATACGATTTCGTTTGGTGTGCTGGGGAGCAGTTTCCATCATCAGTTGCTGACATTATAAAAAGTAAAGTATTATTTTTAATATGATAAATAGCGAAAGAGTACATTATTTAGACTATAATAGCTTCATGATTTCTTTTTGCTCCAAAAGCACTACTAGAAAACCAAAACACAACGCAAGATGATGTTGATTACAATTGGAGCAGTGACGATGATGATGACTATGGAGATGTATCCGTTTTTTGTAACCCTATTACGGAATGAAAATACATATTTCAGGGGAAAATATATTCTGATTATTTAAACATAATATTTATAAATAGAAATGAGAAGTTGTTTTTGTTTTCGCATTAATGGCAATTTTTTCTCTATCTTTTATAAAATCTATTCGGTTACAATTATACGTGTGATACTTTAAAAGTGATATTTTCCCTCTTGTTATAAAAATGCTTTAATAAACTATTTATTACTATTTTAATAAGAATTTAAACATTTTTTTTATTATACTCAAAGACAAAAACAAAAGATTTATTTCGAATACTTTAAGTAGTGTAACTTAATCTTGTCTCTTTCCGCGTACCTACTTTGCCATTGTCTCTCTCTCTCTCTAACGACAGCCATAATACCACGGTATGCTACACCAATAAATCAGCCTGGCTATTAAGTAAACAATTCAATTAATGTATGGCAAATTAAATTTTTACTTATTTAGGTATAAATAAAATGTTAAAATAACAGACATTCTAAAATGGCTTGAAGTTAATTATTTTTGTTTATAAAAAATAGCTCCTGGCACATTATTTTCAATAGCAAAAATGTCTGGCACAAATAAATACAGGTTGTTTTAATAACGTTTTAAATATAGTAAAAAAGAAAAATTTCTTCCAAAAATTAATTAAAAAGCAATATTTTTACCTGTAAAGGTATGATGCGCATTAATAAACGCAACGTTTACCAGCAGCCAGAAGCCCGCACGATGTTCGGAAGAGCATAGGAAAAGATATATTAAAGAATCAGCATTTCTAAAATTCTTGTTTTTCTAATGTTGCTAGCTCTCGTACTATTTGAACGACGAACGGAAGATTTAGCTGTAGCTGAAAATGTATTCTGAACGACTACGTATTCTGAAAGAAATACGTAGTCGTTTCGAGGATAAATTCTATAAATATTTTTGGTTTGCGAGATTTATAAAAATGATCCAAGTAAAATTAGTTTAATCAATTAAAATTTCTTCTTCAAGAACTTTATTTTGAGATAGATTATAAAAAGAACGTTTATATCGTTGAATTAAAAATGTCATAATTTAAATATATTTAGACTTTTCAAAATTTAAAAAATCCTCATATTTTACATGAATACTTGTAGTAAAACCTTGTCTTATGAGAATAATTGGTTCTCGCAGAGTTTGTTCCTTTTGTAGTCTTTAAATTAATGCTTTTAAAAATTCACTTAAAATGGGACGTCTTTATTATTGACATTTTATAGGCAAGAAAATTATGATTCCGTAATTTCGAATATGTTGGAATTCATAATAACATTTGAATACAGATAGTTTAATACCATCGCTTAAGAATTTCTTCCAAATGAAAATTCGATTTGATCAACACACGATATGTTCCAAGATTTAGTTGACGTGGGAAAGTTTCCTAGATAGTGATGGAAGATAGTCTATAGTTGATCAACATCCAAGTTAAAGCTCAGAAATCGATGAAAGAAGGCTTTAATTGCACTCAACAATTTGTAATACCAAATAAAAATTTCCAAAATTAGGAGAGCCGCACTTACCCGGAAACATACAACACACTACGTTAAGTCAAAACACATGAATTCGATTGCTTATTAACGCAGCATTTCGAAATGGCGATGTAAGGGTGCAACTGATCCACAATGATGTTCAGATATACTGTAGCATTAATGGTTTGCTCTACCACAACCACGGGTCCCAGAAACACCCAAGAGAACGTCCTCCAAAGCATAATACTACCACTACCGGCCTGTGTATGACTTACTGTACATTGAGGGAGCAACTGCTCGCCTGGAAGACGGCGTATCCTGATACGACCATCGGCGGGATGAATGACAAACCGTGATTCATCTGACCAGGCAAATCTCTCCTACTGATCCATGGACCAGTCGTAATGTTCCCGGGCCCAACGCAGGCGCAGTTGGCGATGACGCCTGGTCAGCAAAGGCACACGAGTGGGACGTTTGCTGCGTAGCCCCATATCCAACAGTGTCCGCTGAACAGTGTGTTCCGATACTGTTCTACTTGGTATTGCACTGTATTGGGCTGTCAAATGAGCCACTATCTGGCTCCGGTTTTGCTTCACCGTGCGAGACAGTCTCCGATGATTTTTTTCTTTGATAGCGCGTGGGCGACCAGCACCACGTCGTCTACTGCTGGTTTCACCGTCATTCATCTACTTTGCATAAGTACTAACAACTGTAGATCGCGAACAACTCACGACTCGTGCAGTTTCGGAAATACTTGTTCCGAGTCTTTGAGCCATTACAATCTGCCTTTTATCAAAGTCGCTTAGATCCGCAGCCCTTCCCATCACACACAGAAATAAGTAAAAGAATTATTCTTTAATCTGCGGGAATCTGTGGGAATTTATTCGGGCACCTGTGTTCGAAGAGAACCCTTAATCCCGTATCTGGCAAAAGTCTCTTTAATGACATGGCTGATCGTTGAGTTTTCATGTGTTTGGTAGTAGATCATTTCAATTGGACGAGCGGCGGCAGGCCAGTAGGCGGAGCTTCGAGGAATGGATCTTGACATCTCGGAAAGTTTTCAGTGAGGAATCTGAGTGGAAGAGCGAGTCTTCCTATTGACTGTTGAAAAGTGAGGATAATGGCTCAGGAAAAATGGCTGCCCATGTGGGGGGGGGTGAGTGTGAGTGGTGTAGTGACGGATGTCCAGTAGGGGCGAAAATTTATGAGGTAGTAAAGGAATCAGCCGGGTGGTTTGCGAAGCGGTCACCCTCCCTCGTATTGACCACTCCCGGTGTCGCTGCAGTTTTAACTTAAGTACGGCGAGCGCTCAGTGCGCTCAGTCGTGAGAGATGACGTGATTTAAAAATAATGCTAGACAAACATGATTATAAATTAAGAGTGATATAAATAGATGATTATGAATAAATGCTAGGAATAAATTAAGTGCTAGGGAGGATTATACGAGTCCAGGAGTAAACTCCTGGGTCGTTTCCTCTTGATTCTTGTAGTAAAGTGTTCTAAGTTTTGCATATTTACATTTTCAGAACTATTCAGAGAATTAAAGAAGTTTTTAGCTAATTTTTGGATGTGCGATTTAAATGAAGGAATTTTAATTGCATTGAGAATTTCGTCGTTTCTCATTACAGGCACCGACGATCATTCTGATCAAAGTATTTTGAGCAACATCCAAGATATTAATGTTTGTCTTAGCAGCATAACCCCATACAGGACATCCGTAAGAGAGGATTGGACGTAGAACGGCTGTGTAGAGAAGCACTTTACAATTTAACTCAAGGTGTGAATTCCGGTTTAATAGGGGGTATATTTTAAACATTACTTTCCGGAATTTATCGCGAGCATAAGTGATTTTCCAGGTGAGTTTATTATCAAAAATGAGTCCAAGATATTTGGTTTCCTGAGACCATGGAATAATTTGATTGTACATTGTGGGTGGTGGTGTTCTTTTGTATGTGAAATCCACCGCAGATGACTTTTCAACATCAATTTTGATCTTCAATTTATCGAAAAAATTTTCTAGCAAAGCTAGGTGTTTGTTGAGGGTGAGAATGACGGTTTTGGAATTTCGGAAGCATGCAGAGATTGCGGTATCGTCCGCGTACATATTAATATTTGTGAGTGAGTATGATGGGATGTCGTTTAAGTATAAATTAAAAAGAATTGGTCCAAGTAAACAACCTTTGAACACTCCAGCATGTGTGTGTTTGGAATCTGAATGTGTCGTTAACCCGTACTGTAAAAGTTCTGTTAGTGATTTATGAGTGTATAAGTTGAGTGAGTGAAGGTGGGAAGTTGTAAGAGATAAGCTTGAACGTGAGGCCGTTTATCCAGACCCTATCAAGGGCTTTCTGGATATCGAGAAAAACGGCCCCTGTGGTTTTAGGTTTCTCGAATCCTGCTGAGATAGTTTCGGTGAGTTTAAGGAGAGGGTGAATTGTGGAAAGGTTTTTAGTGAATCCGTATTGATTAGGGTTTATAATATTACGAGTAGACGTGAAATTTTTGAGTCTGGAAAGAATAATGTACTCGGTAATTTTACTTAAAGTTGATAATAATGAAATGGGACGGTATGAGTCTGCAAATTTAGCATTTTTACCAGGTTTTAGAATCGGAAAATTACAGCTTCCTTCCAGACAGAAGGGAAATAATTATATTTTAAAATTTTGTTAATGAGAATAGTTAATATAAATATTGCTTGATAGGAAAGTTTTTAATCATGCGATTAGTAATACCGTCTTTACCGGGTGCTTTTTTAGAGCTAGCTTTTTTAATGCAAGTAATAATTTCGTCCGGTAGGACGGGGTCGAGGTAGGTAGTAGAGTTAGTGGAGATGAAAGTATTTACAGTATTGTTAATATGATTGTCCGTGTCTCTGTTTTGGTAAGCGTTTTCTGTAAAATTTTCTTTGAGTGTCAGCGTGTAGATTTGCTTTTTATGTGTCTGTAATGGCAGTTCCTCTGTCGCATTCGAGTGGAGCTTGTCGTTTGTTTTTAAAAAGTTTTTGTGTGTGCCAGAGGCTGTTATCTTGTGTGTTGAGTGCAGATAAGCGTTGATTCCATGAGTCGATGGAGTATTGTTTAAGTGTATTTTTAACAAGTTGTTGTGCGCGATTGAGTTCTGTCTTGTGTGCAGGATTTAAAGTTCTGTGGTATTGTTTGCGAAGTCTGTTTCTGTGTTGAATGAGCTGGTGAATGTGAGGTGAGTATAGGTGCAGTGCTGATTTCCTATTGGACGGGAGGCGTGGCTGTGCGAGGCGAGAATTGTACTTGTGAAAATTTTAATTTTATTGTCAATGTCTGTGGAATTTTGAATATTATTTGGAAGATAATCAAAAAGCGATATATTTTTTATTTAAATTGTTTGTGTATTCTGACCAACACGTAAAAATATCTCTAGGATTTTTAGAGTAGTTTAAAGTTAAGGTAAACTGAATTGTGATCAGAAGAAAGGTCGGGTGTTGTGAAAATGTCGAATGGATAATAAAAATTTCGAATGATAGCAATGTCAATGGTGTTTGCGGTGCCGTGTCGAAATCTCGTAGGAGAATTCGGGTAGGCAATATTTAAGTTTAATAAATTTGTAAAATCTAGAAGTTTATTACCTCTAGTGGAGTTGTGTGTACAGTTCCATGCGCTGTGCGTTGCGTTTAGATCTCCGAAGATGATGCAGTCACTACTTGTTTGTATAAGATTTTCTAGGTCTATTGTAATTATATCGTATCGGAGTTAGGTGGAGTGTAGCAGGAAACTGTAGATATTGGATTGTGGTTTGGTAAATTAATGATGACAATTGTAGCTTCAATGGCTTGCAGTGGGGTTGTGAGAACATGATAATGTTTGATGTTGTTTTTGATTAAAATGAGGCCTCCCGCCGCGCGGTCTTCCGTAATTCTGTCATTATGGTAACAATGATAGTTTGCAATGTTAAAAGAGTGGGAAGGTCTCAGGTGAGTTTCTTGTATAAGGATAATATCAGGAGAGTGCTTCTCGATGAAGATTCGGAGTTCAATTCTTCTTTTCAACAGTTCGTTTGCGTTCCAAGAACACAAACTGAGGCTAATGGGTGACGATCTAGACATAATTGGTGTTACAGGTTGCCTCTATTAGGCCATACATCTGATTTGGGTTGCCTTGAGCGGCTGATATTTGATTTAAATTTTGACCGATCCCAGTGGCCCCGTTAAAGGCTTGGGATACTTGCGTAAGTGCATAAATTGCGAGTTGTAATGTTTATTATTCTTCAATAGGCGTTGAATAGGCGTTTTCTTTTGGGCGTCCGGACTGTAAAAACAGTCCTCAATCCCATATCGTGAGAGTCTATGATGTTGGGCTTGGCAAAAGTGGTGTTTTCCATTCTGCTGAGTGGCATGTTGGTGATTGGTTGAGCGATGGAATCCGGGAGGCGTGGCTTATGTTCTTCATCTGGGTGGTGAGTTTTAAAGAGTTTTTTGGCTTGACTGAGAGCTAAGAGGTTGCTCTCTGATTGGATGCAGGGTACAGTGAACATTGACTCCGATTGCCTGCCCTGGGGGCTGAGTTTTAAATAATGGGGAGGAGCAAGTCCAGTGGGGAGAGCAGGAGAAAAATATTGACAAAATTAAAGAAAGAGATATTTTAGCAATTACGGTGTGCAATAAAAATTATTGCACGAGAAAATAGAATTACGGGGGATTGTAGGAGCCAAGAAGAATTCTTCTTGGTCTCTGTTTTGTCATTAGGAGTATATTGTGATAAATTTTGCATATTTATATTATTGGTTGCTTCTAAATCGTTAAAAAATTACTTGCAATATTCTGGATATCAGATTTGAAACTGTTAATTTTAAGAGCATTACGTATGTCGTCATTACGCATATATCTTGTGGCTTTGACGATCATACATATTAAAGAATTTTGTAGGGTATCAAGTATATATTAATATTTGTTTTAGCGGCATAACCCCAAACTGGACTTGCATAAGCTAAGATGGGACGCATAACGGCTGTATAGAGAAGCACTTTGTTTTCTATACTTAAATATGAATTCCGGCCAATTAGGGGGTAAAGTTTAAACATTTTCCGGAATTTATCGCGAACGTAATAAATATGTTGTTTCCATGTTAGGTGTGTATCGAAAATTATTCCAAGGTATTTGGCTTCCTGAGACCAGGGGATTTGTTTCTTGTACATGATGATAGGTGGCGAGAGTGACTGTTTTTTCGTGGGAAAATAATGGCAGTAGATTTTTCAACGTTGATACTTATTTTCCATTTGTCGTAGAAATTTTGCAAGTGCAGAAGGTGTTTGTTTAAAGCGAAGGAAATTGTTTCTAGTTTTTTATACGTGGCGTGAATGGCAGTATCATCAGCGTAAAGGTTAATTTTAGTGAGTGAGTAGTCAGGGATATCGTTAATATAGAGGTTAAAGAGCAGGGGACCGAGCAAGGAACCTTGGGGACACCCTGCAGAAACAGAGTGTTCATTGGAAAGGGTCTCGTTAATTCTGATTCTGAAGGAGCGATTAGTGAGGTATGAGTGAATAAGGTGAATCAGAGGGTGTGGAATATTAAAGGTAATTAGCTTAAAAGTAAGTCCATTAATCCAAACACGGTCGAAGGCTTTCTGGATGTCCAGAAAAACTGCTCCCATGCTTTTCTTTTTCTGGAAACCTTCAGAGATATTTTCGGTTAGTCTTAAAAGTGGGTGAAGGGTAGAGAGCTTGTTAGTGAAACCATACTGATTGGGATTGAGGATGTTATTTTCATTGATATAATTTTTCAGTCTATGAAGAATAATAGATTCGGTTAGTTTACCGATAGTGGAAAGGAGAGATATTGGTCTGTAACTGGATGCGAGATGAGGGTCCTTGCCAGGTTTGTTAATGGGGAAAATAATAGCTTCTTTCCAGTTATCTGGAAAGTGATTGAATTTGAGGATTTTATTTATTAAGATTGTTAAAATTAGGATTAGTTTAATGGGAAAGTTTTTTAACATGCGGTTAGTGATAGTCTTTACCAGGGGCCTTTTTGGCATTAACATGTTTAATGTAGTGGATAATTTCATCCGGGAGAGCAGGTTCGATGTAAGAATTAGGGGGATAGAAAGGAAATTATTTACGGTAGTCTTTATTAAATCATCATTTTGGTTATAACTATCATCCTCGCGATCATTTTCAACAAAATTATTTTTAATGTTAGTTGCAAGAAGGTTAGCTTTTTGCTGATCAGTGACTGCCGTACCTGTTGCACAGTTAAGAGGTGGTATTTTTGGTCTTTTATTTTTGAAAATTTTTTGCGTGCGCCAAAGACTATTGTCTGCGGTGTTAAATGCTTCAAGTCTTTTTTGCCAAATGATATTATATTTTTAAAGTTTTTTTAAGATCAGATTGAGCTCTGTTGTAATGTGATTTGAAAATGGGATTGAGGGTTTGATGATAACGTTTTCTAAAGTAATTTTTGATTTTAATTAGCTGGTTAATGTTATGCGGAGTGAAGTTCCTTCGGTCTGTTTCTATTGGTCGGGAGGCGTGGCTATGAGTATCAATGACCGCTTCGGAGAACTCTGATTTTTTGTTCTAGGTCGTTAGTGTTGTTAATACTATTAGGATGGAAATCAAAGAGAGAAAGATTTTTTTATTTAGATTTATTTTGAAAGCGTTCCAGTCAGTGGAGACCGCTCTGGGATTTGGGGGTTCTTCTGCAAGTTTGAAGTTGAAATTTAAGAAAACCGGATTATGGTCTGAAGAAAGATCGTCTATGGAGTTAATTGTAAAGGGGTAGTAGAAGTTTTTAATTAGTGCGATGTCAATAGTGTTAGCGGAATTGTGACCAAATCTAGTAGGAGTTGAGGGAAAGGCGATGTTTAAGTTAAGCATATTAGCGAAATTAAAGAGGTGTCTTCCTCTGGTAGTATTTTTACAATTCCAAGCGTTATGAGTGGCGTTGAAATCTCCGAAGAGAATACAATTATTAGCTGTTTGAATAAAATGCTGAATGTCAATAGTAAATAAATTTTCATCGGAAGAGGGAGGAATATAAACACATGTAATAGAAATGGGATCATGCTTGGGGGGAGTTAGTATTATATTAGTTGCTTCAAGAGCTCGAAGTGGAGGGGAGACAGTAATGTTTGAGAGAGTTTTTAACTAGGATCCGAGTTCCACCTGCGGTCCATCGGAGATTGTCGTTTCTGTGGCAGGTGTAGTTCGCGGTATTAAAATTGTGTGAAGGGCTCGGGTGAGTTTCTTGTATGAGAAAAATATCCGGGGAGTGCTTCTCTATAAAAATACGTAGTTCAGCAATTTTTCTAAGTAAGCCGTTTGCGTTCCATGAACACAAACTGAGACCAATCGGGGAGGAACTATACATTATTAATATTGTTACATGTTGCCTCTATTTGGGCGTACATCTGATTGGGATTTAATTGTTGGTTTGTATTTAGGTTACAAAGAATTTGGGATAGCTGCATAAGACAATGCATTGTCATTTGCAGTGTTGTTTGGACATTAAAATTATTGCTATTATTCATGTTATTAAAGTTAAAATTGTTATTTCTGTGATTAAAATTTGGGAAGTGATTGTTGTTATATCTGTTATTTGGGGGATTTGGTTTGTTGGTCTCAGTTTGTGCAGAAGACCCAGGTCCGCGTGTCGCCATCTGAGGGGTGTTTTTTGAATTAACAGTTCCGGTTGTCGCTTGGGCGTAAGAGATATTTGGTCTAACTAAACTATTGTAAATGTTAGTGTAAGAATTTCTGTTATTTTTCGCGGCTCCTTTTGGGGGTTTGGGGAATGAGGGGCATCCTTTGTAGTTTGCCATATGACCGTAGATGTTACAGTTTATGCAGTATGGCGTTTCTAGTTTTTGTTTAATGGGGAGTCTCGGGTGATGTGGTTTTCACCACATTTTAGGCATCTGGGGTTTAAGTGGCAGTTTTCAGAGCTATGGTTGAAGTTGTTGCAGGTGTAACATTGAGTTACACCCTTACCATCATAACCCTCAACTCTGATGCTGAGGTAACTTAGGGGGTTTAAGATCAAATATTTTAAGGTTGTCTAAATTACGGGGAGAGTGATTAAAAAGATTGGGAGGGGGCGTTTATTTTTTCTTCCAATTAATTGGTTAACTCTTTTTGGGTTTTATTATTCTTTAAACTCTCCAGCAGCAGTTAAATACCACTTCCACCTGATCACGTGCCTTCCACATCATCCAGGCGAGTTTATTGCAAAATGTAGGGGTGGTCATAATGTTTTGGCTCTTGAGTGTATATTAGTGTGAATATGTATTTTATTTTTTATATCAGAATGTATTTTGTTTTGATTCTTTTCGGTAAATTATTTTAAATCTTTTTCTTGGGGACTTTTCGACATGCTCCCCCCCCCTTAGTTTGAGAAACTATGGTATAAAACAAATATTTTTTTCAATTGTGCGAGTATTTTTTTTTCCACTTTCATACAAACTGGGCAATTTGTTTAATTATGGTAAGAAATGGCTGACGTAAATGTTTTCGCTTTTATAGGGTTGTAACAATCGTTTAAGCATGAAATCTGGAAATGGTATACGTAAATTAGTCTCCAAATCTCAAAATCGTTATTCTTGAGGATCCTGATCAGGACAATGAAACAAAATTATGAAAATATTGTATTGTCATCGGTCCTTGACAAGTGTGCAAGATTTCGAATGAATCTGACTTTTGACAGCGGGTAAAAATTTAGTTGAAATATTCCGTTACATACAAGTAAAACTTATTAAAGCGTGTTAAAATAGAAAAATTTAACCAAGATCTAATATTAAATGTTAGCTACTGTTATGATTTTACGCTTCTAGGCCTTTTCTCTGTTCTGCTTGCCTGTAAAGCTGATACATATGTGTATAAAGTGAAAAATGGTTCCCTCACTTTCATAAGTTTTATTAAGCATAGTGTAAAGAAATTTTAAATCCAGATTTTTTGTAACAAAGAGTAAGCTTAAACGAAATTTTTTAACAAAACTATTAGTAAATTGTTGAATATAAAAATATATCAAAAGTAGGAAATATAAGAAATATTTATTAATCTGAATCAAAACATTCAACGTCGTTAATTTAATTACTGTTAAAAGTACACAAACGTATATCCGAATTTATTCATTCTATATTGTAATTGGAAAAGTACAAGCCTAACAAACGCAGATATTTTAGGACATCATAATCTTTCGAGCTTTCCAAAACATATGTTGCAAGAGCGTACAGTTCCACATTCCTCTTAATACGGTTTTCATATTGTGTGTCGCCAGAGAATAAATTCCAAAAGGGCTTAAAAATTTCTATATACATATGGTCTTGAAATCCCGATCCTAATTCACTCGTCAATATAAAGGTTACCACAGCATAAAATTTATCTTCACTAATATACTCCTTGAAATCATTTACTATATCTAAAAAAATAATTTGGAATGGCCATTGTAAGAATGTTTTAAATAATTCACAGAATTCACGTGTTTCCAGAACTTTAAGTATGGAGTTGAATTCATCAGCATTTAATAGAGAGATGCACGAATACAAATCATAATGGTGTACTACTCCGGTTTCCAAAGCGAAATAGATGCACTGGCGTCTCATTTCTGGATTTCGAAGGTTTGGGAAATAACTACGTATTCCCACATAATTTTCGCGGAAGAAACTGCGCCTATCATCATTATTCGAAATTTCTTCCCAATTTCGGGGAATATGTCTATGTAATGTCTCGATCCATAACCTTGTATTTCTGGTACTTGGCAGTTTTTTCATTGTATAATACCGGTTTCGTATTGTCATGTTTCTCCATAACATTTGCACATCGTCTTCGAAGCAGTATTGGCATGCCAAATGAAAGCGTTCTGCGATATCCCAGCCCTCATCATGAATAAAATTTCGTGCAGTTTCAAGTCGATCTATCACCCCAAATGAAAACCAACTTAGTTTGTTTCTTAAATTGTGATTGCCACCTTCCACAATAGATCTATGGCTTTCAAACCATTGTTGTAACTCCAAGCCCAGTGCTATAACTATACCTCTCAATTGCTTCTCGACTTTAGGTGGTAGATGTACGATTGTTATGTCTTCGGGGTTTCTTCGTGCAGGAGTAGGACGTGAAAATGTTGCGAAATAAGTTGGTAAGATTATTTCAGAAATCTTTTTCGTTATTGGTTGTATATATACTGTATTAAGAAATGCGCATTTCAGATCTTCTAGGTCAAATGTGTATAAGATTCCCTGGGCTATTCTTGCATAAGCTATAAGTTCAAGTGAAGGCCAAAACTTGATACTCATATTTACCTTAAAACTTCCAGACAAACAAATGTTGGTACTAGAATTATTAATTTACGATCAGATGTAGTAGCTCTAATGTGTTTCAGATGATAAGGGTGAGATAAAACTTTATTCTATAGATATTCACTGGATTTACTGCACCTTTTTAGAGATACGGATATCAGATAATGGTTGAAGTCCTTTGGTCACAATGTGGGTAAATGCTTTTTAGGCAATTATTAGAAAGGCTTCTCATTTACATTCTGCTTAGCAGACGTTTCAGATGGAAGAATACTTCAATTAATATACTGCTTTAAAATTCCCAGTTTTTCAATCTCTGTATTCAATTTAGCTTGTCAATTTGCAACGTTTTTAACTTAACCTGAAATGAAAATTAGAGAATATCGTCAAAAGTGAATTTCGATACTTAAATTGGTTTACGGTTCTTATTGTACTTCTATTTTAGTAGACTAGTCCATTGCTTGCTTGCTTTGATGGCAAAAATGACAATTCAGAGCAATTTGAAAAAATACAGTCAAACCTCTATATAATGAAGTAACTTAATCTCCCCCCCCTCAAAAAATTTTTTCGTTATATAGAGGTTCATATTTGAATTTTTTTTTCATAAACCATAAATTAAAACTTTTATGTAAACACTATATATTGAAAGTAAATATTGACACTTTTTATAAATTTATATATTTTATATAGCTTAAAAAAAGAAAAGAAAGAAAGAAAAACGGCAATAAAAGTCTCTTGACGTCTTTATCCCTTTCTTGAAGAATTAAATTCTTTTCTTTGATACTCAACCATTTACGTTTAGACATTTTCGAGCTACAAGAAACGAAGTTTCCTGCACGGCAGATAAATACTACAAATGAAGAAAACAAATTTAAGAACACGAGACTCTAGCGAGAGTGAAAGGGGATATAGAGTGATTTAATATTAAGGTCGCACTGTTCAACTACACGAGGGCTTTCGGCAACGGACCTCATAATTTTGAACCATGGTCAAGCAACGAGGACAACACCCGAGCTGGCACCCTCTTCTCACTACAGCACCATACCAACGGGAGGACGTTTGAGCTCTCGACAGATTTTTCGTGCATCGCGCCCCTACACGGTGGGTCTTTAATGATACTGGGCTCGCACTTATGACATGCCTGCCATGAACCGATACCTTTACCACTGAGCTACCACAGCCCTGAAAGGGGATATCGAAGATGTTTCCATTGAACTGGACTATAGGGATTAAAGGTTGAATATCTAGGGAGAAATTCCAAGAATTCTATTGCTCTCGGCGAGTTAGTTATCTAATACAACCAGTTCAAGATTTATGAACACCATAAATGTTTTAAAAAAGAACTCGAAATGTCCAAAAATACTTCAAAAATAGGGGAGGGAGAATTGAATCACAAGAGTAATAGTTCTTTATATAGAAAATGCACTTCGCTATAGGGAAGTTATCTTAAGAAATCCGTGAAATGTTCTTGGTTCCGAGAAAAAACTAGCTAAACTAGAAAAATTCGCAATATAGAGGTTCGTTAGACTGTAATTTCTTTAACAAATAAATATTCTCCCTCCCCGTAATTCTATTGTTACACGATTTGCAACGAAACTCGTATTTATGAACTTTAAAATGACGAGGATGACATCTACATAGCCTAGCTTCCACACAACAACAACGGGAGGACATTTAAGCCTCGATTGATTTAACAGGCAACCACCCCTCTACTGCCCCTACACTGCATGCTTCCATCGGCATTCCATTCGAACACATTACACGTCAAAAACGAGTCAGTTACCTGATCACTGGGATACAATGGTCACACTTTGCACCAGAAAACAGCGCAGCGAATTACTTCATATATCACAGTTCACTTTTAATATATAGTAAAAACTAGGGAGCATATCTGCGGCATTTTGAAATACTCTTTGACATAGATAGAAAGACCATGGAAAATTGTTTTTCATTTTTTACAAATCTGCATAAATTCTTCAATTATAGGCTCTTTAAAATCAAATTTCCAATGTCCTGCAAGTTCCTAGGGGATTTTCTTATCTTAAGTACACCAATAAAAAGTAAAAAATAGTTAAATGTTTACTTCTGTATTATTCGGTATTCACATTCTTACTTCTACTGCTTGGCAATAAAACCGATACATTTGTATGTAGGGAGAAATTGTTCCCATTTTGGTTATATTAAGCATCCTCTAAAATGTTTTTCCAAAAAAATGTGTAGCAAAAAATATAATTTTAAATTTAATTTATATTATTTGTCAGAATTCTCTATTAGTGAACTGCATGATTTTAGGAAAATAAATCCAAAGCATAAAAATATATAAATTATTTACTTATCTGAACCCAAACATTCAACGTCACCACGTATACTGCAGTACAGAAGCATGTAATAACTCATTCTATAGTCTATTCGGGAAAGTGCAAGTTAATCAAATACCGATATTATCTTGCATCGTAATTTTTCGAGCTATCGAATACATAATTCGAAAGAACCGTCTTCATACTTCGCATTCCTAATCTAAAAATATATGAATTCCAATAGCTTTCAAAAATTTCTATAAACACATGATCCTCAAAACCCATTCCTAACTTATAATTAGACCTTTTGGAGACGGCGGTTTTCAGTTGAAAATTTTCCACACTACGGCACTTTTAGCCTCGCTGACTTCCCTTTTTTGTCATTGATTGATGCTACCGTATATCGGTGACTGTTTTTTGATTTGAGGTAGTAGATGTACGATTTTTACCTCTTCAGGGTCCATTCACGCAGCAGTTCGACTTGAAAATGTTGCACAATAAGTTAGTAAAACTATTTAAAAAAATATTTTATTGGTTTGATATATTCTGTATTTTGTAGTCCTAGTAATGACTGTTTCAGATGTTCTAGGTCAGGGATGACGAACTAGTGGCACGCGTGCCATTGATGCCACGCGACACAATATTTTGGGCACGCCAGCGATCAAAATTTTTTGCATTTTATTTCCAAATAACAAAGTTAAATGGGAAGTATTACGTGCGAACGCAAATGATCGGTCGTGAGGAACACACTCGTTTGTTAATGTCTTACATTAGTTACGTCGTGGACTACAATTGCTTAGGATGCAAAGTTTGGCCACGCATAGTATAGTCAATTTCATCGACACAACTGTATTTTAAAGTTTATTTGTGTTATATTTAAGATTTTTAACTGTTATTTAACATGGATAGTTTAGCAAAAGAACAAAAAGTGTAAGATAGTAAGTGTAGCAGAGAATTTCAAATCTGGTGAACCTAGAAATATGGCATTAGTAAAGGCGACAAAGCGGTGTGTGTTTTATGTTTTCAAATAGTGGTATGCAAAACATCGTCTGTTAAACAACATTTTGAAACAAATCACAAATCCTCTTGTCAAAAAAGTGATCCACAGTAAAAATAATTAATTGCAAAAAAACAGATTGGCAGATGTCCAATTCACACATGTGCATTCTGCTAAAATTAATATCTTACAATCGTAATATAAGTTATTTGTCATCCACACACACAATCTGCAACAATAGAACTCACGCTAATGTTACTTAAATTTGAATTACTCGTATAACAAACATTTCCAACTATACAGTGCAAAAGGTATTGTTTTTCATAGTAAATGAAGAGTTTTGTGTTCTTAGTATTTAGTATTATTTTCCCAATAATCACAAGTCAAAATTATTTTGACGGCACGTCTATACTTCATGAAACACTTTAGAAAAAAATGGCACGTTGATGCTCAAAGGTTCGTCATCCCTGTTCTAGGTCAAATGTGTATAAGATTCCCTGAGCTATTCTTACGAAAGCTGTGATTTGAAGTGGAGGTCAGAAAGATGCTACATTTGATGAAAATATTGTCTGTATTGATGAAACATTCAGAAGATATATCACACACCAATATAGAAATTTAGCACATTTTTTTTATTTCTATTGACTTATGCTGCTGTGTTCATTTAAGGTTAGATAATTCAGATTCTTCCTTTTCAGAGTAAAGATAATTTTGGAATTATAAGCAAACCAAATGCTCTGGAGATTAATTGGTAGCATTCGGTCACTTCATTTACTGTGCTCTTTAGGAGTGAAGGATTTCTGAGAAAACGATTCAATACTTTTGGACACAATGTGGACAAATGTTTTTCTGGCAAATATTAGAAAAGCATTTCATTTACATTCCGCTTAGCAGACATTTTGCATGGAATAATCTTTCATTTCATATGCTGCCTTAAAGATTCCAGTTTTTTTTAATCTATGTATTGATATTAGCTCGACAATTAGCAATGTCTTTTATATAATCAAACAAAAATTAGAATTTCGAAGCGTTTTACAATTCCTATTGCATTTCTATTTTAGCAGAATAGGTCCAATACAGGTTTTGTTGAGGAAATTGACAATTCAGAGCATAATACATTATTTGCTTTTATCATTAAGGTACCCTTCCCCTTAATTCTAATTGCAGGAGAAAATTCATATCGAAAAAAAATTATAGCTAATAATTTCGAAATGAAATCTGTAAAAACTTAAATACTTTTGGGCCTACACTAGAAGTAAAAGCAAACCTTTTACGAAATAATTTTGATGACTAAGAATAAATCAATCAGCGCCTAAATTCGAAATTAATTATGTTTTACTTAAACTCTCTCTTACACACAGCATATGCATTTCACTTTGTAATTTCCTTAAATTATGAAAGACATGTCGGTACTTCTGGAAAAAACTACTGGTAGATTGATCGTTTAATATTTCACTTTTGATAATTATTTGATAGATTTGTGTAAAATCCTTGGTTAAGATGAGATTTCGGAACCGGGATTTTGAAAAGCCGTATTAGTGAATAATCGATCGTTATGTCACTTGAATCAGTATATAAATATAAAGTTATTTAAGAGCATTGTTTTAAATAAAAATTACTTAAATGCGATTTTTTGGCAAAAAGGAAAATATTACAAACACCTATTCCTTTCATGAAAAGTGATTCTATAATATATTTTAGATATAGCCATAACACTTTTGTACACAGTCTGAAATGGATTTTGAAATATACAATTTAGAAGTGGATTTATTCGTATTTCCGAATAGAGAAATTTTAAAAATCCTGCTGTTATTATTGCAATTGCTTGTAACTCTAAAAATAATGGGAATTTTAGAAATTCTAGCTTAGACTCTGATGAGAAGTCTTTGCTCTAATTAAAGGCAAAATATTTTAGAAGAATTTTTCATAGAATGAGGATATTTTGAAAATGCCCTTTTTTGTAAAAAAAAAAACTGCATTTGAATTCTTTATTTTAAGATTAAAACGATTTTACATACATGGCTTAATTTATATATGTAAGTGGCCCTAAATATCACAAAAGCTTTCTTTGTATACTTTTGCAAAATTACGGTTTCGAACACAGTCGATTACAATACACGTTAAAAGGTTTTTGAGGCAAAGTTATATTTAAGTGTCAGTGTTTCTCAACTGTGGGGCGTGGCAACTTTACGAGGGAATGCTTTTCAATGCCACTGTTTAACATTTAGGTGAGCGTCTGTAATGTATTGGGAGGTTACAAAAGAAATAAATTAGCAAAGGCTTCGTAAACACATTCAAGATCCTTAAGTTACATTACAAAGCCTTTGGAATAATTTTTTTTGGATAGCAGTGCACAGGTTGATCGTACTTCGGAAAGACATATGGGAGACCAGGGCAAGATAAAGAATGTCTTAATTTTTCCTTTTGCCGCTATGTAGAAGGATCAACTGGACACTACGGGATCCTTGTTAAACAATACTATACAGAACCTGAAATTGCCATTTTTGTATTAGTTGTGAAGCTTCGATTGTTTACCGCTGCCCCGATACAAATTTTATGCATGTGTAAATAAGCTCTGCTACAGTTACAGGCAAGATGTAGCATTTCTCTTTAATATTTATGAGTAACGTGGTTTAAATACTACATATTACCATGGATAAAAGTCAATTAATCGCCTTCCACCATTACAATGAAAAAGAATATTTTTAAACAGTTAGTCCGGGGCAAAATGACGATCTGAAATATGGGAAAAATGACGAGCTCGACATCTTGCCCAGTGTTTCGGAATTTATTAAACTAACTACGTTGTCCATTTTATTAAATCCTGTAAACGCTTGTTTGTCCGCTCGACCTTGCGCTTCTATCTCTTCTGGGGCTAAGGGACGCATTGGATCGGGGAATGTGTCGTTCGAAAGGGAGCGACTAGTGGAAGACATTTTCGTAATCCGCTTTGCTCCAACTCTAACTTCACAAAAGAAAAACCCTATCAGGGTCAAAAAATGAAATGCCTCAATATCTTCGATTCTAACAGAGCGTTTCCTTCGCGACCGGTACCTTTCGACTGGGTTTCGCCTTGGCAACACTTTCAAAGTTGCAGGCCATTTCGGGGGAATCATCCGCATCCCTTAACTAAAAATTACGAAGTCCGTGACAAAATTACTTTAATAAAAAAAAAATCAAAATGGAATTTAATGTCTAGTTTTGAAGTTACGTGATAACCATTAGTGATGGGCCTCGTAATATTGATCCTAGGTCAAGTGACGAGAACGACATTTAGGCCCACACTATCTCATGGACACTTGCCTCCGAAAGTCTGCGTACAGGCAATCATCTTACGTGTTTATGTTGTAATTAACATTAAAATTTAGCTTTAGAAAATCAAAATACTTGTCAGGGATTCTTCAAAATTTCCTTATTCACAAACAGCAACAAAATTCACATTAACAAGAAAAAAAAAGATTAACCACCAAATAATCACCAACCATCCATGCCAAAAGTCTGCGCGTACACTTACAAAATAGAATTTTTAAAGGCCTTTTATTGTAAAATAAATGCCCTAAATCGTGTTTTAAGTAATTATAAGTTTCTCTTACGATTTATTTTAGATGTGAAAGCTTTTGTGGTTCCAGGGCAGGTTACAGAATGGAGATCGATATGTTATTGAAAGAAAAATCACAGATCTTCAGAAAAGGGGAAAATGTTTTGAAGCAAATGTTGAAACTCTTAATAGGAGACATTAATAGATTCAAAAAGTGTTAGGGTTCATGTACGCCACTAGATGGCGCTATTTAAATTATAAGGTGTGTACTATTGTTTAGGCGGGAGAAGAAAAAAAGAACGATTGGAAGGAGGCTGTATGGGCCATTCGCTCTATGTTAGCGATACTTTTTTATATAATGTTTTATGATAATGTAAAAACAAGAAATTGATAGAGTCTGTGCGGGCCATTCGCTCAATGTTAGCGATATTGTTTTATAAATATTGTTAAAATAAAACCATTTGAAAGACATCAACATAAAAATTGAATTGGAGGCACCAGGACGAGATGCAAAGAGATAAGTCATTTTGAATAATATTTTTGATATTTGAAACTGTTATTAGGACTTATTGTGCATAGAACTAATTTGAATGAATGAACCGAATTATTTTTGATTTCATGATTTTACTGCATATTTTTTATTATTGATTTGGATATTTTGGTGAATAAATTTTTTATACGAGTGAAACAAAGAAAGTACAAATGGCTGAAATTCGAGCAGCCAGAGGTCGTGTAAAGGCATCTTTGACCAGGCTAGAAAATACTTTTGATGAGATAAATACTCGAAATGAAATTTCTATTCGGTTATCCAGATTGGATGACTTATTCAAAGAATTCGAACGATTAGATTCGAATTTGAGTTTAGAGGAATCTGAACTCCAAGAGTTCGAAGAGAGATACTTTTATTTGAATGCAAAATTTAATGATAAATTAGATGAATTAAATGTTCAGAATCAAGGTAGAACACAAAATTCAGTAGCGAGTTCAATTACTTCGAACTCAAATGTTAGTAATTTTAGGTTACCAAAATTGAGTATACCACAGTTTAATGGTCATTTTAAGGACTGGATAAATTTTAAAGATTTATTTGTTTCTACTGTGCATTCACAAGTGTCAATATCGAACGTTGAAAAATTCCAGTATTTGAAAGGTCTACTTACTAATGAGCCAGCTTCGTTAATTAAGCATATGCCTATATCTAATGATTCGTATGAAGAAGCTTGGCAAAAATTGTTAGATAGGTATGACAACAAAAAACAAATTGTTCAGTCATTAATTAAAACGTTTTTGGATCAAAAACCTATTTCCGAAGCTAATTGTTTTAATTTGCGTAAATTATTGGACACGAGTGATGAATGCCTAAGATGGCTTAATGCTTTAGGTGAGCAAGCTTCTAGTAAAGACTGCTGGTTTATTTATTATTACAAAAAATTGATCCAGAAAGTAGACGTTTATGGGCTATTAAATCATCTGAAGAAGAATTTCCAAACATGTGTGAAAGCTTTCCTTGATTTCCTAAACATGAGGTGTTCTTTAAAATTAATGTGAAATAATGAATCTGAATGTAAAATTCCGATAAGAAGTAATTATGCAAATTCTAATATAGAAAATGATAAGGTCTTAAAATGTTTGAAATGTAAAGGAACACACCCTTTATTTAAGTGTATTCAATTTAAGAGCATGGATGTTAATTGTAGAAAAAATTTTGTAAAACGTTTTTCATTGTGCTTTTTATGTTTAAATAATCATAAATATAAATCTTGCCCAAATAACCATTTAAAATGTTCTCTATGCTCTTCTAAGTTCCACAATACTCTTTTACATGAAAAAAGGCCCAACGGAAACGCGTTGTTTACAAATTCGTTACAGGGGAATGAAACTTCACAGAGGGAGGGAACTGGCGCAGAGACTCGCAACAAGCGAGGAGTTCAAAGGTCAAGCGGGAGAATCGGAGATTTATTCTGGGGCTTCGGTGAACAGTGAATTAAAATCTTTCTTTTTGCCCACAGCAAATGTAAAGGTATTTTATAATAATAATTCTAATGAATCATTTATCTGCAGAGCATTATTAGATTCTGGGTCTGAATGTTGTTTTATCTCAGAAAAGAGTTGTAAATATTTTAGGATTAAAAGAAAAAGCAGTAAAATTTCTCTTCGTGGGATCGCGGGGGTGCAGGTCAAACTAAAGGCTGCGTTGATTTGGTTATCGGATCACAGTCTTCGAATGAGCGTTTGGAAGTGAACGCTTTTTCATTTTAAATAAAGTTACTTCACAAATTCCTTCGGAGTTTTGGACGTGAAGGATTTAGATTACTTGAAATCGATTCCTCTTTCAGATGAGAATTTTGAGTCCTAAAGAATGTGATATAATTTTTTAGGATCTGATTGTTTTTGATATTCTTCGCAGTGGAAAAATTGTTGGTTCTAAAAATGAACCCATTGCACAAAGAACTATGTTTGGATGGGTTGTTGCAGGAAAACTTAATGTTAAAAATAAGGAACCGCATGAATTATATTCTCATTTTTTAAGTACTGAAAACTAATTAAATACCGATTCGCTTCTTCAGAGATTTTGGGAAACGGAGGAATTATCCGTTAAAAACAATTTCTATCCGATGAGGAACAATTTTGTGAAAACCATTTTAAATCAAATTTTAAATATAATGATGAGGGTAGATTTGCCAAGTAAAATTACCGATATACAGAGACACCTCACGGTTGGGTAACACTAAAGGGATAGCAATTTCTCGGTTGCTTGCAATGGAGAGAAGATTTCAAGTAGATAAAGACTTTGAAAGGCAGTATAAAAATTTTTATGATAGAATACGAATCATTGGGGCATATGATGCCCGTGGAAAACAATGAGAAATCTATGGACCCAAAAATTTATTTTCTTCCTCATCATGCTGTTATGAAAGGTGACAGTGTTTCAACGAAATTACGTGTTGTATTTGATGGCACTTGTAAACCTTCAAATGGAAATTCTATTAATTCAATTTTGGGAATAGGTAAAATGTTACAGCCTGACCTCTTCACGATTTTTAGTGAAATTTAGATTGGATGAAATTGCTTTTTCCGCTGACATCCAACAGATGTATAGACAAATACTAATTGATCAAGAAGATCAAAATTTTCAGCGCATTGTGTGGAGAGAATCAAAGGACTCTCCCATACGGGAATATAAACTGTGTACGGTAACATACGGTACAGCATCAGCACCGTATTTAGCTACTCGCTGCTTGTTTCAAACGGGGTTAGATCTTGAAAGATGATTCTGCTGTTTCATCCCTTATAAAGGAATCTTTCTACATCGATGACTTAATGGCAGGAGCCCCTTCGAGTGAGGAAGCAATTTCCTTGATAAAAACACTTTCTAACATACTAGAAGCAAGAGGATTTCATTTAAGGAAGTGGCGGTCCAATTCATCAGAAGTACTTTCCCGTATTTCCTCAAACTGGGTAGGAGATAGTTCCAATTTGGAAATCCATCCTGATGAATGCTCCAAGGCCCTAGGACTTACCTGGAATTCTATGAAGGATATCTTCATTTTCAATTTAAAAGTAAATTTTCCGGACAATATCACTAAACGTTCTTTCCTGTCACAATCGGCAAGATTGTTCGATCCTCTCGGTTTCCTGACTCCCTGTACCGTGTCTATTAAGATTTTTTTTTATCAACAGTTATGGCTGTTGAAATTAGATTGGGACAGTCCTCTTCCAGAAGCGCTTGCAACGAAATGGAAAACATTCCAGAAGGAGTTTGAACAAGTTTCTTCAATCCACATTCCCAGGTGGATCCACACTGCTAGCCAACAAATAACTCTGCATGGTTTTTGTGATGCGTCTGAGTTGGCCTATGCATCGATCATCTATGCTGTGCAGCCGCAAGCCGATGGTAATACCAAGGTGACTCTTTTGGTGGCTAAATCAAGGGTGGCACCTCTAAAGTCTGTATCAATTCCAAGATTGGAGCTCAACGGTGCACTGTTACTTGCACGCCTTTATGCAACCTGCAAGAACATCTTGAAGGAGTACGATATTTACTTCTATGCATGGACTGATTCCCAAGTGGTTCTATCTTGGCTGTCTTCTCATCCAAGGAATTGGAAGCCTTACATTGCCAATAGAACATCCGAAATTTTGGACTTGGTTCCAGCAGATAGTTGGCGTTACGTGCCCACCAAGATGATTCCAGCTGACATTGCATGCAGAGGTTTATCACCTAAAGAACTTCCCACATGTGTTCTATGGTGGGAAGGCCCTCAATGACTTTCCTGTGAGATGGACTCTTGGCCTAAGCAACCCAAGAGAAATGATCAGACTAGTTCAGTGTCAAAGGAAAGAAAACGAACAGCTTTTAGCTTCCCTGTGGCTATCAAATGTGACTTTATTGACTCTTTATTTTTAAAATTTTCATCATTTACTAAGATAATTGATATTTTTGCATTCTGTCTTAGATACATCACAAACGGTAAAGCTAGAGTTGGCAAGATGAAAAATTTGGATTCCAAAGGTAAATACCATGTCCCTCCTTTAACCAAATATGAAAGGAGGCAGGCAAGTAATAAAATTTTCTTGTATATACAAAATTTATTCTTTAAAGAGGAAATCAGTTGTATTAAAGCTAATAAGCCTGTAGTAAAAAAAAGTATACTATCTGCTCTTTGTCCTTTCATTGACAAAGACTGTTTAATTCGAGTAGGAGGTCGACTTCGAAATTCGACACTCCAATATGGTGCTAAGCACCCAATCATCTTGCCAAATCAGCATGAAATTTGTAAATTAATTGTAAATATGTATCATATTTTATATTTGCATGCTGGATGTACTGTATTATTAGGTATTATTAAGCAAACTTATTGGATTATTGGTTTAAAAAATATTGTAAAAAAATGTATTCATAAATGTATAATATGTTGTAGGTATCGAGCAACTACATCCAAGCAATTAATGGGTGATCTACCAACTCATAGGGTTACTCCCAGTAGGCCATTTTCTGTTTGTGTCGTAGATTATGCTGGCCCCATCAATATTTTGAGATATAGAGGTAGAGGAGCAAAGACTACTAAGGGATATATAGCTCTTTTTGTATGTTTTGTTACCAAAGCTCTACATTTAGAACTAGTGAGTGATCTCACTTCCGAGGCTTTTATTGCCTCCTTGAAACGCTTTTGTGCTAGAAGAGGAGCACCTAAGCACATTTATTGTGATAATGGTACCACTTTTGTTGGTGCCAGAAGAAAATTGCTAGAAATATTTAAATTTGTATCAAAACTTAATGAAAATGAACACTTTTGCTATTTTCTATCTCAAGTGAATATAGAGTGGCATTTTAGCCCTCAGTGAGTCCTCATTTTGGAGGATTATGGGAAGCAGGAGTTAAGAGTATTGTACCATTTAAAAGGGTCATTGGAAACACAAATTTAACTTTTGAGGAGTTCAGCACTTTGTTAACACAAGTGAGGCAATTCTGAACTCAAGATCTCTAGTCTCTTTGGATTGTGACAATGATCCAGACAGTTTAAATATTTTAACTCCTTCTCATTTTCTCATAGGTGAGGTTATTACCTCTTCCCCTGAGCATACCAATGAGGATAAACTTTCTCTTCGCTCCCGTTGGGATATTGTCCAAAAAATGAAGTTAGGTTTTTGGAGAAAGTGGAAAATTGATTATCTGAGTAATTTGCAAACCAGAACTAAATGGAAATGTCCTAACAATAATTTTAAGGTTGGAGAAATTGTAATTATTAAGGAAGATAACATTCCTCCAGCAACCTGGCCTTTAGGTAAAGTAATTGAAACGCATCCAGGTAAGGATAGTGTTGTAAGAGTATTAACTCTTAGAACTGTTAAAGGTAGATTTAAAAGACCAATTCATAAGCTTTGTAAACTTCCTCTACATCAAGAATAACTTCTTGATGGGGGGAGTATGTTAGGGTTCATGTACGCCACTAGATGGTGCTATTTAAATTATAAGGTGTGTACTATTGCTTACGCGGGAGAAGAAAAAAAAGAACGATTGGAAGGAGGCTGTATGGGCCATTCGCTCTATGTTAGCGATACTTTTTTATATATAATGTTTTATGATAATGTAAAAACAAGAAATTGATAGAGGCTGTGCGGGCCATTCGCTCAATGTTAGCGATATTGTTTTATAAATATTGTTAAAATAAAACCATTTGAAAGACATCAACAAAAAGTATTCATAAACTACAAAACTAAATTTTTAAGGTCCAAGCCAAGATTCGGTAACCCGTCTTTAGTGTCACCTCGAAAATTTTGCTTTGTAATACGCTCTATAAAAATCAAATCCAAGCTTCACAAATAGCTAAAAGTGTGCGACTTTAACCACAATTCGAAAAAAACTGAAAAAGGGTGAATATCATGGCCGAGTTGCTCTCAAGAATCCATTCATCTCTCGAGTGTGAATACAGCTTTTCAAAAAAAAAAAAAAAAAAAAAAAAAACCATCTAAATAGGATACATAATTATTGGAAAAATGTAATATATTCAACTGAAAGTAATTTTTTTAATCTAGTATGAAAAAACAGAAATATGCGAGCGAAAATTCCTAGACAGATTTTAAGAAAGAATCCTTTTTCGACTATCGAACATGAAGGAGGCAGAATGTCTATGGGAGCATTGGAAGCCCCTCGGCTGGTAATCTGGAATTTATTGAATCAACAATGTACAAAACTGGTTACTTGAACTTATTGAAGTAAAATATCAGAGCATATGCCGATAAACTGGCGGTGAGTGATTATTTTTACTTTTCAGGGCACAAAGGTACCAAGCAAATGGCTCCCATTGTGAAGCCATGGCTGTTCTGACATGTCCCAAACCAATTCCGTAAGCCAACCTAGTGCCCAGACCTAGGCACAATACAGCATTTGTGTGTTTTACTCGAATGAATAATCTGGGAAAACGTAATAACATCCAAGGAAAGGCTCAAATCAGTCATAGTTAGGGATTGCAATACCGGGATACCTAATACCGGTATTTTGAGCCATTTGGGGTGGCCGCGGTAGCCGAGTGGTATAGGTATCGGACTGTGGCTTGCTTTGTCACAGGATCGAGCCCAGTACCACTAAAGACCCGCCGTGTAGGGCAGCGATGCACGTTAAATCTGTCGAGAGCTGAAACGTCCTCCCGTTGGTGTGGTGTGGTGTGGTAGTTAGGAGAGGGGGGTGCCAGCTCAGGTGTCGTCCACGTCACTTGACCATGGTTCAAAATTACGTGGTCCGTCGCCAAAAGCCCTCGTGTAGCTGAACAGTGCGACGTTAATATTCAATCAATCAATTGAGCCATTTGGGCAATTTTGTAATAACGGTATTCGCAAGTTTAAATACCGGTTTTTCGGTATTTACTAGAAATTTTTCAAAATATCTCCGCTATATATTCACAGATTGCCAACATCGTAAAATAGTATACGTTTTTGTTTTTATGCCTGCCTAACAGGAGAAAGTAATTAGACTGAAAATAAAGTTGCATTGTGCAATCAAGAGAAGTGATAAAATATGTAAATCATCCAAGGAGGCAGCCCAAAATTACCATATTACAACTCAGACAATACTGCGCACGCGCAGGATCTGTATTATGATATTCGTATCTGTGACAACAAAGTTGTAGTTAAGAAAATGCGCGCAACATTTTGATATTTTTTTAAATTGGCGAGTTTGTTATTCACATTTATAATGGCATATCATGAAGATTAGTGGCTGAATGGTTGGTACATCGCACCACATGTCCCCAACATATATATATATATATGTCCGAGGTTCAAACTCCGGGTGGACAAGGTTGACTCAACCTTTCATCCCTTCAGTAAGTCGATAAATGAGCACTAAGCTTGTTTTTGGCGTCAGACTGACCACTTCGCCGGAACATCTGCTCATGCACCTCAGGGCCTTAGTCGCGTATACTGAGTTGGTCACAGTATGCCTTGACCCTCATGGGCTGTTGCACCTCTGAGTTAATAGAAGTAAAGTAATTTGCATATCATACTTTAGGGTTTAAAATATTTCAGATTCATTATATATATACTCATAAGTAATCTATATTAATAAATAAGAATAATTTTAAAGAACATAAAAAATCAGTTGATTAAACTTCGGTTTGATTTCATTATTTATATGAGGGTATCACACATTGCTAAAAGTAAAGGGTGTTTTTTTTAGAGGTATATAACTTTAAATTGCAATAAAACAACGATGTATTAGTCGATTGACATGAATTTTTTTTAATTCGAAAGATAATATTGTGGCATTACATTTTAAGTATGATTTCTGGCATATGACTGCCACGGCTGGCTCGGATATAGTCCAATCTGGACGTCCAATTTTCGATGACCTTTTCCAACATTTGTGGCCGTATATCGGCAATAACACGGCGAATGTTGTCTTCCAAATGGTCAAGCGTTTGTGGCTTATCCGCATAGACCAATGACTTTACATAGCCCCACAGAAAATAGTCTAGCGGTGTTAAATCACAAGATCTTGGAGGCCAATTTACACGTTCAAAACGTGAAATTAGGCGGTCACCAAACGTGTCTTTCAATAAATAGATTGTGGCACGAGCTGTGTGACATGTTGCATCGTCTTGTTGGAACCACAGCTCCTGGACATCATGATTGTTCAATTCAGGAATGAAAAAGTTAGTAATCATGGCTCTATACCGATCACCATTGACTGTAACGTTGTGGCCTTCATCGTTTTTGAAGAAGGATTCCACCAGCCCGTAAAGCGCACCAAACAGTTTTTCTGGATGTAACGGTGTTTCGACATACACTTGTGGATTAGCTTCACTCCAAATGCGGCAGTTTTGTTTGTTGACGTAGCCATTCAACCAGAAGTGCGCTTCATCGCTAAACAAAATTCGCTTATGAAAATCGGGAACAACGGCAATCTCGTTTTGGGCCCATTCGACGAATCTACGCCTTGCGTGATCATATTTAAAATGTAATGCCACAAGATTATCTTTCGAATAAAAAAAATTCATGTCAATCGAATAATACATCGTTGTTTTATTGCAATTTAAAGTTCTATACTTCTAAAAAACCACCCTATATATCACGCATTGCAACTAGCGTAGATGCCGAAAGGGCGTTTTCGACAACTGGTAATTTCGCACAATATGATGTGCCAGGCTCAATGACAGTACAATTGATGCATTAGGTTTTTTAAGATCCCATTTCAAACATTTGTAATAGTACCACAGACTGAATAGTGATATTTACACTTTTTTGTGATTTAAATAAATAGGATGTTCCTTTACTTTTTTTGTTATAATTTATACGTTAAATTACTTTTTATGATATTTACACTCTCTAAAAAACTGGCAAATAAAACAAAGAAACTCCTATGTTTTCTTCCTATTTCTAAAATTTCTACTAACGGTATTAAAACCGGTATCAAGACCTAAAAAATACCGAATACCGGTATTGAACGTTTGGTCCGATATTGTAATCCCTAGTCATTATAGAAGAATGGAATAAAATATCCACAGATGAAACAACTAGGCTAGTTAAATCCCTGCCAAATATATTGAAAGTTATAGAAAGAACGGAATAGCTTAAAAAGTATCAACTTTTAGTTACAATCCATTATTGTAAAAGCTTTTTTCCAGAGTACGCAGACCTTTGACGCATACGATTTGTATATTTCTAAAGTTATAAATATTTGTATTATTTTATGTAATATTCATAGGTGATTGTTGCTTAAACTATTTGAATTTACGACGTTAGAAGAATCAAAAAATTCATTTAATTGGCGATTTTTGTTTGAATATGAAATATGATCGTGTGTAAGCAGATTTTCCGAGGCAAGAGTTTGAATGAAGAACGGAAGATTTAGCTGTAGCTTCAATTGATCTGAAAGAAATACTTAGTCGTTTCAAGGATAAATTCTATAAATATTTATGTTAGCGAGATTTATAAAAGTGATCCAAGTAAAATTAGTTTATTAAATTGAAATTTATTCTTCAAGCACTTTATTTTGAAATAGATTATAAAAAGAACGTTTACTTCGTTGAAATAAAAATGTCAATTTTAATATTTAGAATTTCCAAAATTTAAAAAAATCCTCATATTTTACATTAATACTCATAGTAAAACCTTGCCTTATGGGAATAATTGGCTCTCGCACAGTTTGTCTCTTTTGTAGTCTTTAAATTAATGCTTTTAAAAATTCACTTAAAATGGGACGTCTTTATTACTGGCATTTTCTAGGCAAGAAAATTATGATTCCGTTATTCCGAATATGTTGGGATTCATTATTATATTTGAATACATATAGTTTAATGCCATCGCTTAAGAATTTCTTCTAAATGAAAATTCGATTTGATCAACACACGGTATGTTCCAAGATTTACTTGACGTGGGAAAGTTTCCAAGATATTGATGGAAGATAATCTATTGTTGATCAACATCCAAGTTAAAGCTCAGGAATCGACCAATTAAGGCTTTAATTGCACACTTAACAATAGGTAACACACTTAACAATAGGTAATAACAAATAGGTATTTCCAAAATTAGGAGGAACCACACTGACCCGGAAACATCAAACAATATATTAACGGGATAACGTCAAAACATGAAATTCTATTGCTTATTTAACGCAGCATTTCAAAACTGACTATTCATGACTAAGATATGACTTTACGACAGACTTCATAATTTTCAGGACTGTTCTATTAATAAGGACGATATTTCTTTTTAGGTATCCTACTCTTCCATCTGCTAATTTGGTATACGAATTCTTTTCATCAAGATAGAATAGCATTACAAAATGCTTACCTTTATATTTTTATCGAGTGGTCGCAATGGGTATGATCAGTGGCGTAGCGTACACCCCCGCACTGCGGGGCGCCAAGGCTACTAGGGGGCCCAAATCTAAACTGACGCCATTAACGTAAAATTTCACAAAATTAGCTTTACATTTTTTTGTAATCCAATTTTCAAGCGATTTTCAAATTGGCGATCTAACATCATTCAAAATCAAAACTTTCATCGCTTATTAGATATCTTGAACCCAATAACCAAATCAAAAAACATTTTAATTTGCTGTAATCCCCGCGACGAAAGAGATACTTTTCTTCAGTGGGTTTTCTTTTCAAAACTTAATTACTAAAAGATAAAAAGTCTGACGGAAAATTGGATAAAATGCTAGAAAGATAAAAAAAAAAATCACTTTTTTTAGTATACTTCATGTTAGTGGTAGGGAGAAAAAAAAAAAGACATGTTACTTTTTACTGAAGTAGCAAAGTAACTTATTGGCGTCTTTACCTCCCTTCCCCCCCCCACCACATTTATTTCATTTTCATTTAGCGAACTCGTAAATAACGTACATATGTTATGATTTTTTCATGAAAAATAGTATTGCGAAACTTGAAAACGCGTAAAGAGCATTTTAAATGATTATATGGTCTAGATTTATGATTTAGAAACCCATATGCCCACAGAAATTTCCGTAGATTTATGAGTATTCAATCAAATAAAGCATAATGAGATATGTTTCACAAAATTGTTTTTAGAACATATATATTTTAATATTCAAAGCACTTCAATATAGGGAGTGTTCCTTCGCTGTTAAAACATTTTGATCTCACTTCTCTCTTGTAATATTAAAACTGTTTTTTGTAAACGGAATTAATTATTCTGGTTCTTACTGTTATTTTGTTAAGACAAGAAACGCGGCCCTAAAATGAGTGGAGTTAAAAAAAACTGAGTGGTTCTCAAAAACGAAAAGTTTGAAAGGAAAAGGAGTATAATATTAATAGCAAATATGCAAAATTGGATAACTTTTTAATATCCGCAAGTTCATCTTGTGCAAGTGCTAGTAGTAGTAATGCCAGGAAACTTGATGAACAAATCCTGGAAGTGAAAATTAATCCACAAGAAAAAAACACAGTTTCGGACACTTCAACTAATTAGGATACTCGATCTAAAGAAAAGGAGTCGGAAAATGAAAACGAAGAAATAAAATTGATTAGAAATGATTTTGCGCATAATGTAGGTACGCCCATTGATGCAGATTTAAGGGAACAAATTTTAACATTGGGCCCTTACCAACCAAAAGGTAATTTCCAAAAAGATGCCAAGTGAAGGAGCTTTTCATCATCTTATTATAGTTTCATATCCAAGACAGGACAAAAGATCGAAAGGAAATGGCTGTGTTATTCAACACGACTTCATGTTGCTTACTGTCAGGTATGTTGGCTTTTCACTGATAGAACAAATATGTATTTTAAAGAAGCCTGGTGTAAAGGTGTGAATGACTGGAAAGGAATATCAAAAAAAATTAAAGAGCATGCTAATTCTACAATTCATATTCAAGCATGTCGCACATATGACATCTGGAAACAAAAATAAAACGGTGGATTCATTATTGAAATGCAATTTTAAAGAAGAAGTTAATAAGGTTAGCCAAATCTAAGGAAGAATAATAGACGTTGCAATGACTCTTGCGATGTGCGAACTTCCTTTTCGGGGGACATTGAGAAACTCGAGATTCGACTCTAAGGGGAAATTTTTTGAATATAATAGACCTCTTGGCTAAATATGACCTTCTCAATGCTCATTTGTCATAAAAAAAATTCAAAAATATCTTAGCCAATAAATTCAAAATGAACTTATTGCTATTATAGGCTCAAGAATAAAATAAAAT
Source organism: Trichonephila clavipes (assembly GCA_019973935.1). NCBI lineage: Eukaryota > Metazoa > Arthropoda > Arachnida > Araneae > Nephilidae > Trichonephila > Trichonephila clavipes. The sequence goes on from BMAU01019654.1 coordinate 59,491, forward strand.
ATTGTTAAAAATATAAGGAAATGTTCTTTTTTCTCTATTATTCTGGACACGACACAGGGTATTTAAAAAAAGACCAATTGAGTATTATAATAAGGTCTGTAACAACTGATGTTAATGATAATAATGAGCCAGATAATATCAGAATTAACGAAACGTTCTTAGGCTTCATTGAGGCGGCAAATCAGACTGTAAAAAGTTTGGAAAGTGATGCGTTAAATTTTCTAAATATACTGGGTATTAATTTGGCGAAGTGTCGAGGACAAGGATATGATGGGGCAGCCAACATGAGTGGAGCGTAAGGGGGATTACAGAAATTAATTAAGGGCAAACAACCAAGAGCAAATTACGTTCACTGTTCAACACACAATCTCAATCTTGTTCTAAAAGATGCATGCAATACCGTGCCTCATGTAAAATAATTTTGACTTTTGTCAAAAAGTTCATACATTTTTTGCGCTCAGCATTAAAAGGTGGAGTGATCTGAAAATTGTGCAGAATAACGAGAACATTCAGCAGACTATTAAATCATTATGCACGACAAAGTGGTCATCTCGATTTGACTCTGTAATTTCAATTCGATACAATTACATTTCTATTTTAAAAGTACCTTCAAATTTTTAACTAACCAGTATTAAGCAAGAAGAGAAACAGGAAGCTTTTAGCGATTAAAAAACATATGGAAAAGTTTCAATTTCTTTTTTTGCTAATTTTCCAATGTCAAATTTTACAAAGCATAAATTTAATTTCAAAAGCATTACAATCATCAAAAATAGATTTGGAAAACGCTAAGACCATGTTAAATTCTAGCTTAACGTCTATCGAGAATCTAAGTAACAATTTTGCTAATATAAAGGAAGAAGTTATTGGTTTGGCTAAAAAATGGGGTATCACACCGGAGTTTGAAAAAAAGAGAAACGCGAGACAGTTTTTCGATGATTTCAATGCAGATGGAAAACAGCAAGACAGAACGACTGTTTGAGGTGGATGTTTTTAAGGCCAATGATGATGTTATTACTACTGAATTAAAAATCGCTTTGAGAGTATGAATGGCATTTACAAATCATTCAGTTTTCTTTCTCTCAAAAATATTGTAAGCACTACAAATGATCTCTTGTATAATAAAGCCAGTAATCTTCAAAAAGTATATAGCCTCGACATATCTAGTGAATTTCCACATCAAATTATGTCTCAAAAAGCAGTTTTTAGTGAAGATTTAATTAAGCTAAATTCGATAAAAGATTTTGAAATTTTTTGATGATTCAAAATAAGTTTGCTGCGCCAAGTTTACCAGATGCATGTATTGCAGTTTTATTGTTTTTGATAGTTACTTCTGCAATGGAGGAAAGGTAATTTTCTAAATTAAAATTAATAAAAAATTATCTAAGTTGTACGGTGTCAGAAGAGAGGCTCCCCTATTTGTCTTTGATAAGTATAGAACAACAAGAAGCAAGAAAAATTGAATTGGATGAACTAATAACAGTTTTTGCTAAGAAAAATGGGAGACGTCAATCGCTTTTTTTGTGATTTACTTCTTGAGTGTAGTGCTGTATATTAGCTAGTAGTGTGTGTCGCGAACAACCCAACGAACTAGTTACTTTTGCAGTTCAACCTGAGTGGTACTGCGAGCGCATTCTTTTTTTGTGTCCATGCTTTCTTATTAGTAACAGTTGTTGTGTCTTGGACAATTTATGCTAGAATTTTATCGAACTTAAGGTCAAGCTCATCCCGGGATTCATAAACGAAAAATTTGGTGACTGATACCTTTTTTCTATCATAAGGATCTGAAATCGAAATTATAATTTTACAGTGTTTGTGTTTTTCTTGGTGTATCGTTTTTATTTAAGTTACCAGGTTATCAGTCGACTGTTAGATTTTCAAATTTTTAAATACTATAAATACTCTGTTAAACGTTATTTAGACACAGGTTGATTATATTATATATACAGTGACTCCCAAAATTGAGAGTACACTTAATTCCAAATTCACCATCAGATCACCAGGTGCAGAAATTAATACGCTATGTTAACGCACTTTTGTACATTCAAAATGCATACATTACTCTTCCAAATAACATTATATGTAAGATGTGGAAATTGATTTAAATAGAAATATGAAGGTTCGAAAGAAAAACTACACTATTTTAATGTCATAAAATTGAGGATACACTTCTTTAATCACTATTGTAACGTCACTTCTCGAAAACATCAACATCTGGTCGGTTTCTTTGTAGACCCTCGACAACCACACGTGCAGCTTGCAGGTGCAAGACAACCCCTTTTGACCCCCGAGGAATCTAGCCCCGTCGACCGGAAGATGAGGAGAGAGACGCTTTGAACTTGCACGGGAGCGGTTGCCAGCGAATCCTCCTCTCACAAAATAGTGGACTCTAACAATCTATAATTAATTTTAATAACTTTAATGTGTATCATTTTGTAAATAATTTTCAATAGTTGTGACGTAAATAAATTCCATATTTTAATTAACCAAGAATACGCTACCGTTATTCTTTCAAACGTTACAGCTTACAGTTTTGGTGGCAGCGCTTTGGGATAAAAGTTAGTATTCAGGACCCGTGAGAGGGAGAAATTTTTGGATTTTTACGGACGGACCGCAACGCAGGGGAAAAAAAAAAGCGTCCTGCTCAAAGAAGATCAAACTGATCTATAGTGTTAACGGCTAGAGTGTCCGAAGGAGAAAGCGATTTTCGGAAGCCGTGCTGCAATTGAATTCAGCTTCGGAGAAAAAGAGCGTCCTGCTCAAAGAAGATCAAACTGATCTATAGTGTTAACGGCGAGAGTGTTCGAAGGAAAAGCGATTTTCGGAAGCCGTGCTGCGACCGAATTCATCTTTGAAGCCGTGCCAGTGTTATTTTGTGAATTCAAGGCTGGTCAAACTGACCACACTTATTGTTTTAAGAAGTGAAAGATTCAAGATTGGTCAAAAGGACCATTGTTCATTGGAAGAGTTCAAAACCACTAGTGCCATTACTGCACATAATTTGCTTCTGACAGCAAGCTGAGTACTTCAGATGGGGAGTACTGTTATATTTTTGAGTTGCAAACTGCATATTGTATAAGAAATTTTGCTTAAAGTGTTCTTTAGAAATTTTGAAATAAGTGTTTTTCTTGCATGGGAACAGTGTTATTTTGTTTCTAGAGGGCTGAAAAATTGTAATTGTATTTCAAGCATTGTGTGCAAGGGCTTAAGATTTGTGTTTTAAGTCTCTTGAATGATTTTGATTATTTTTAGTGTTAAGTTTTTCTTTGTGTATTGGAAGCTGTGTATGCATGGGACCAGTGTTATTGTATTAATAGAGAATAGTAACAATAGTGCAAAATTTAGCGTGACATCCTGGTTGAATCCTAGGAGGACCCACTTTTGGTAGAAAAAAAAATTTTTTGTCGAAAAAAAATTTTTGAGCGATAAAGGTTACAATATGAAGAGTAACCTTTCCATTAGAAAGGGCTCAAAAGTTTGGATTTTGACATCACCGTTAAAAATGGCTGAAAAAACCCTAAAAAGTACAACGCTTTTCGCCTTTTCGAAAAAACGTCATTTTAACATTTGACTTCGTTTGAAAAAAGTTTGCTCTCCACCGGTTGTTGTTAAGAATGGCGTGAAAAAATGAGATTGGAAGTTAGTTGAAAGCGAGGCTAAAAAATTTCTTTGTGCTTCTGGATACAAAGGGAAAGAAAAAATGACGTTGGAAGAGTTAGAATGGTGTATGAAAGCGAAAAAATTTAATTGCTTCTCATTATGAATGTCGAAGTGTAAGAAAAATATGCGTTTGCAAGAACGAAAAAAAGGAACGGTTGACGGCTACGAATGGCGTTGCCGCAACCAGGTCGAAAAAAAGATAATCGCCACGACGTCGTTCGGAGTGTGAAAGGGCATTGGTTTAGCGAAAGCAAACTTGCTATAACTATTATCTTGCATTTGACGAGATATTGGTTTGAAAAAAGAGCATGAAGCGTTCGTGGTGAATGACTTGAAAGTTAATAAGAATACCGTCGTGGACTGGTATATGTTTTGTCGTGAGGTTTGTATGCTTGCATGTGTGAAAAAGAGTGAGGGCTGAAACTGGGTGGTGTAGGTGATATTGTTGAAATTGATGAAAGTTTGTTTGGAAAGATGAAATATGGAAAAGGTAGAAGAGTGAATGGTAAATGGGTGTTTGGGGGAATGCAGAGAGAAAGCAATAAATGTTTCTTCCGTGTGGTTGAGTCTAGAACGAAAGAGGAATTACTTAAGGTAATTCATGAATGGATCCTTCCGGGAACCACTTATTTCGGACTGTTGGAAGGCTTATGACTGCCTCTCAGACGAGGGGTATGTTCATTTAAGAGTCAACCACAGTCTGACTTTTGTGGATCCCGAGACCGGCTGCATACCAACTCCATTGAAGGCACCTGGTCTGCGATTAAAGGGCCTTCATAAAGCACATGTCAAGGGCCAGTTTGACTCTTACCTTGCAGAATACATGTGGTGAAGATCTAACGGTCACGAGTTGGTGGATGAGAATTTTCACAAATTCCTTGCATCCATAGCAAGAGTGTATCCACCAACAGATCATGACGAAATGCAAGCGTAAGGTAAGTGCTTTTTTTAACATTTTTTAAAATGATTGATTTCATGTATTTCTTCAATTTTATATTTGTGAAACGCCCCTTTCGTCCTTTTTTAAAAATGTAAATCATGTTGTACACACTGGTTTTAGAATGCTTTTTTAAAATGAATTTCATTGCTTTCTCCGTTTTTTTCTTTATATAATGATTAATTTAATGTATTTATTCGATTTCATCTTTGCGAAACGCCCATTTCATCCCCCTCGCTGACGCATGCGCTTTCCAAGAGTTTTCGTCATTGACGCCTTTTTGAAAACTTTCAATTTGGCGCTTTTTGGCGCCAAAAAACAGCAGTGGGTCCTCCTAGGATTTTACCGAGTTGGAAAGGGCTGAAAAAATGAGATTGGACGAGTTAGAAAGGGCTGAAAAAATGAGATTGGACGAGTTAGAAAGGGCTGAAAAAATGAGATTGGACGAGTTAGAAAGGGCTGAAAAAATGAGATTGGACGAGTTAGAAAGGGCTGAAAAAATAAGATTGGACGAGTTAGAAAGGGCTGAAAAAATAAGATTGGAGGAGTTAGAAAGGGCTGAAAAAATAAGATTGGAGGAGTTAGAAAGGGCTGAAAAAATAAGATTGGAGGAGTTAGAAAGGGCTGAAAAATAAGATTGGAGGAGTTAGAAAGGGCTGAAAAAATAAGATTGGACGAGTTAGAAAGGGCTGAAAAAATAAGATTGGAGGAGTTAGTAAAAGAGCAGGCATTAAAAGAGAAAGAATTACAGCTGAAATTTGATTTAGAAAGGTTTAAAATAGAATCCGGATTTAGGGTAAACGATGAATCAAACGATTCTACAAATGCATGTTCTGTAACCTCTAATTTAAACTTAAAAAAATTGATCCCAGATTTCGATCCTAAGCAGTCAGATATTAGTTTATATCTAGTGATCTTTGAACCCCAGGCTAAAAGGGCGTCAATAGAAAAGAGTGGGTGGGGCAATTATTGGGGTTTGTTACCCCTAGAGATCGTGCAATTTATTGCTCGCGAACCGGAGGAGCAAGCCGAAAATTACGATTATGTAAAGAAATTATTACTTAAAAGATTCAAGTTAAGTCCGGAGGTCTTTCGGCAAAAATTTGTCCAACACCAGAAAAAATCCGATAGCACCTGGAAGGATTTCACTTTTGAAATTACGAATTATCTAGATGAGTGGCTGATTGGCTTAGAAATAAATACGTTTCAAGATCTTAAAGATCTAATGGTGGTAGATCAATTAAAAAAACGCGCCAATGCTAGTATGAAAGATCATTTTTTAGATAATTGGGCAAACCTTAAATCAGCTACTCAAATAGCAGAACTTTTTGATAATTATGAGGACGTCCGAAAGGTAAATTCGAAACCCATGGATAGGTGGGGCAGAAATAAAATTTTGACATACTCAGGGGTCAAGGAAAAAGAAAATAGATTTGGGAAAACTTCCCCTAGATTAGGAGCTTCTGTTCCGGAGAGTACTAGAGAGAGAACTTTTGAAAAACGAGTGATACATAGATGTTATCATTGCAATATGCCCGGACATATAAAAGCCGTTTGCCCTAAATTAATAAAAAACAAAACGACGGAAACTCAATAATATTGAAGGAAATGAAAACCCGGATTTTCTTAATTCATATACAACAAAGGGCTCTGAATGGTCACGAGATACATTCTTAGAGATACTGGAGCGACAATAGATTTAGTATGTGCAAAATACATAAATCCTTCTTTCTCTGGTCAAAATGTTTGGGTAAAACAATAGTTAAGCCCAGAATTAGTTTGTTTACCTTTGGCGGTCGTGGAAATTTCCGGAAATTTTGGAACGGTGCAAACTAAGGCAGCGGTTTGTGGAAATCACTTAAATCAACACGGTCGATATTTGCTTGGAAATAAAACGGCCGAGCTAATAAAAGGAAATTTAGGCTATAATTTCCTGCCAGTCGAAATATTGAATGCTGTCCAAACAAGGTCTCAAGTCAAAGCGGCTAGAGAAGAAAGGGGAATAGATAGTGGTGATGCTAAAAAGGGGAAGATGAGGCTATAATTGTTTCTTCGAATGCAGAGGACGAAATTTTAATACCTGCACTCCAGGAATATGTTCCGGAATTAGCGCTGCTAAGGGTTACGCGAGAAAATTTAATCAATGCTCAAAAAAATAGTAAGGAGATTAAATCCTTATACGAACAGGCAGCCAGTCAAGTGCAGGTTACCAATCAGGTTTATTCGCTAGAGAAGGAATTATTGGTCAAAAGGGGTTGTCTTGCACCTGAAAGCTGCACGTGTGGTTGTCGGGTCTACAAAGAAACCGACCAGATGTTGATGTTTTCGAGAAGTGACGTTACAGCTCTCGCCCTCTCTTATAGAACTTTTCCGTTGAGAAAAGTTTAATGGGATGACGATGAGACAACTGACAGATTACCGACACATCCCTTCATCAAGCACCACTATATTTCTGAGCTGCAATTTTAATTACTAAAGAAAACGCTGAACTAAAATTTGGAATTACTTATTTCTAGTGAGTGAGTGTTCTTGCTAGGGAACTTACACAAATCCATATTACGAAATAGCAATGCAAGCAATGTAAGAAAACATACTATAACATTAAATAAAAAATACAAAACACTCCTATCACAATGCCTAGTATCAATTATACTAACAACATGTTATATCAAATGCTAGTGTAAGACCTTGCATATTGTGAAAAATATTTTGTGTGTAAGGTTGTACACTTCGCATATATCAACATGTCGTTAGTATAATTTTTATTAAGTATTGTGTGAAGAATATTTTATGTGCAAGGTCTTACACTAGCATTTGATATAGCATGTTGTTAGTATAATTGATACTAGGCATTGTGATAGGAGTGTTTGTATTTTTTATTTAATGTTATAGTATGTTTTCTTACATTGCTTGCATTGCTATTTCGTAATATGGACTTGTGTAAGTTCCCTAGCAAGAACACTCACTCACTAGAAATAAGTAATTCCAAATTTTAGTTCAGCGTTTTCCTTAGTAATTAAAATTGCAGCTCAGAAATATAGTGGTGCTTGATGAAGGGATGTGTCGGTAATCTGACAGTTGTCTCATCGTCATCCCATTAAACTTTTCTCAACGGAAAAGTTCTATAAGAGAGGGCGAGAGCTGTAACGTCACTTCTCGAAAACATCAACATCTGGTCTGTTTCTTTGTAGACCCGACAACCACACGTGCAGCTTGCAGGTGCAAGACAACCCCTTTTGACCCCCAAGGAATCTAGCCCCGTCGACCGGAAGATGAGGAGGAGATGCTTTGAACTTGCACGGGAGCGGTTGCTAGCGAATCCTCCTCTCACAAAATAGTGGACTCTAACAATCTATAATTAATTTTAATAACTTTAATGTATCATTTTGTAAGTAATTTTCAATAGTTGTGACGTAAATAAATTCCATATTTTAATTAACCAAGAATACGCTACCGTTACTCTTTCAAACGTTACACTATGCAAAACTACCAGTAATTTTTTAAAATAGAAATTTGATAATAGATCTATGATAAAGAAAGGCTTTCAAAGGCTGTCTGATAACAAATTTGTGTTTGTAATCTGATGTCTTGATTAAAAGGGAGAATCGGAAGGAAATGAAGATCGAAGAGAGAAAACCTGTTATTTAACTGTCAAATGAAGGTAAATCCCTGCGGAATATTGCTAAAGTAGTTGGACGAAGTGTTAACTGCATCCAAAAAATCCTGCAAAAATTTAAAAAGACTGGTATATTGCCAAATAACGAAGGAAGAGGGAGAAAGAAAATTATGAACTCTATAACCGAGCGAAGAGTTATACATCAAGTGAAGATTGATCCTAAAATTAGTGCTCCTAAAATTGCAGCCAGTACCTCTAATACCTTAGGTCGATCGGTTTCTGCAGAAACGGTACGAAGAGTCCTGAGAGAGGCTGGATATAATGGTAGAGTAGCTCGAAAAAAGCCCTTAATTGGTAAGATGAATTGAGTCAAGCGATTGAAATTCGCTAAAGAACACATTTTAAAGCCTCAACAGTTTTAGAACGAAGTCATTTTCAGCGATGAGAGTAAGTTCAACATCTTCGGCAGTGACGGTCGTCGTATGGTGTGGCGAAAACCAAATACCTCCCACCACCCAAAGCACACAATTCCTACTGTGAAGCACGGATGTGGGTGGGTGATGGTTTGGGGGTGTATGGCTGCGTTGGGGGTGGGAAAGCTAGTATTCATTGATGAAATCATGCACAAGATGGCTTATCTTAATATACTGCAAAACAATTTGAAAGTGCTGATAAATTGGGACACTGGGGTCGAATTTCATATTCCAGCAAGACAATGACCCCAAGCACACTGCGTTTGTTGTAAAAGAACGGCTGCTTTACCATTGTCGGAATCAACTTAATACACCTCCACAGTCTCCCGACTTAAATGTTATCGAGAATCTGGTCCCCCTTGAGAGAGCTGTGCAAAAACATCAAATTACAAGCAAGGAACAATTGAAATCGGTATTGCAAGAAGAATGGCTGAATATTGCTCCCGAGACCACTAGACATCTTGTGGAGTCGATGCCTCCGCAATTGGAGTGAGTGAGTGAAGATTAACGTCGCACTGTTCAGCTACACGAGGGCTTTTGGCGACGGTCCACGTAATTTTGAACCATGGTCAAGTGACGTGGACGACACCTGAGCTGGTACCCCCCTCTCCTAACTGCCACACCACACGAACGGGAGGACGTTTCAGCTCTCGACAGCGCGCTTGTAGGGCAGCGTGCATCGCTGCCCTACATGGCGGGTCTTTAGTGGTACTGGGCTCGAACTCGTGACAAAGCCAGCCACTATCCGATGCCTATACCACTCGGCTACCGCGGCCAGCTCCGCAATTGGAAGCTGTAATATCAGCAAAAGGTTATGCTACTAAATATTAAATCTTTATTATTCATGATTTATGCAGGAAAATAGATGCATGTACTCTCAATTTTGTGGCTATTAATTTCTGCTAATTTTCTTTATAAGTTATTATATGTTTAAACTATCAAATATTTTGTTTTATCATTCAAAATAAGGAATTATGATCTAATAAACGCATCTATGCTTAAAGGTTTTAATTATCTCCCTCATTTAATATAATTTTTTTCATTCTAAACATTGATACCCGTTTTAAAAGTAGGTGTATCCTCAATTTTGGGAGTAACTGTATATACACACACATTCAGTTATAAGTTTAATATTTAAATATTTTTACGTGATGTGTAAAGGTACATTATATTATGGTTTTGCAATTCTTTGTATATATATATATATATATATATATATATATATATATATATATATATATATATATATATATATATATATATCCGGCTTGGGGCCCAAGATCTAACCTTGCGTTGGGTCCCAATTATTTTCCGTTACGCCACTGGGTATGATTCATATTATGATTAACTTTTATCTTTTTTCCACAGTAACACTATAATTTTAGAAGAATTCAATTCGATTTTTTAAATAATTAAACCATCTTCATTGCATATGTTCTTTGAGCTATTATTTCAGTCTCCTGTTTTATTTTATGCTATTTTCGAATATTGATATTTCTATTATTGATGAGTACCAGGATATTTTTTTAAAGAACACGAAGGTTGTTATTTTATTTCTTTTTGCAAATCACGCATGTTCCCTTTATTTTACTGTTAAAGCATTTTTAAACGTTGGATGTGTTCAATGTTCATTGCATCTCAAGTTTTGGAATATTGCAAATTATCTGCAATTATTAATTGATATTCATTAATTTTAATATATATTTTGAAATTATTTTATTTATTAATAATTCCATTATATTGTTTATAATTATGTGAAATTAAAATTAGATATAAAAATAAAAATAAAGTATAACATATGGATTTCGAGTATATATAATTATTATATAGTTATTTTTTATTTATATTGGTTATTTTCAATCGCTGCCTATATTCTTTGAAATATATTTCAAAACAGTTATTCAAATTATTTTTCTTGACGATTTTTTCCCGCCCGATGCCATTTTCGTTTCACTATCACTCGACAAGCGCTGCTTGGAGCGTACCACTCGCATATCAAATTAGCTCCCTCTTCCGAGTTTCACACAACACCGACTTCAGAATTTTAACCTCAAATGATTTAACGTACTTCATTAGCACAAGAACGCAAATGCATGATTCGACCGAAACATCAATTTCGTAATCATGGCGCTTGAGCAAAAGTCCGGTTAAGATAGCTGGTAAGTGTTCCGATCGAGTGGGCTCCAGTCACGATTACACTAAACTCGTCGCGTAGCAAACATATCTGCAAAATCGAGATAAAATAAAATTCCTGATGTTGGCGTTGTGTGAAAGTATGGGAGGGGAGTGCATGGTTCAAGTGGCCTCTTCATTTCGGTTCAAAACTACGAACGCCGATGACACTAAACCTCTCGATGCTGAACAACTCTCATGACCAACCGTTGGATCAATTGAAAAGACTACTCGCTTCAAAATAAGGAATCTTGTTCAAAGAGGGCTAAAAAAACTCTTCATTCAACCAATCATCATGCTAAGCCAAGGTTTCTTAAGATTCTTTTCAATTCTCATTCTATAATTTTTTTTTTATAATTGGAATCAGCCTTTTTAAAAGGTGCATGCAATCATGCGAGACCGAGTGAGAATTTTACTAGCGTCGCACTTAAAGCAACACGAGGGTCGTTGGCACCGTATATCGTAGGTTTAAATCGCTGTCAAGTGACAAAAACGAAACCTAATCTCATTATCACAACACGCCAACGTGTGGACTTTGAGCCACTACAGATTAAACTCTCCTTCAGCCTCTCTAGCATGTCTTCAGTAACATACGGACTCGAATCCACGTCTTGACATCGCCGAGCACGAGTTTTTGGCCACAATCAGGCTACCATGGCAACTGAATTTTGCTTAGTGAAAAATGCAACATTCAAAACACTTTTTTGTGGAACACCTTCATATTCTGAAAAATTTCGTCGAGATATACCGATTTGGTAAAATTCTAGGACATCATACTGCTGTATCTGGCGACAAGAGTTTTTTGCGAAGTGGCGCCAAGTATAAGCCCATGTTTTTAAAAACTGCGTCAGAGACGAAACCAAGAGGTAAAGACGTGGTTTCCCAAGTGGCGTCAAGAGACGAAAAACGTCTAAAAAACCTGCTTTCTAAAATGGACAACATAGGAAATATAAAATAAATGAGAAATTAAATACAAATTCTTTCCAAATTTCGGACATCCATACCAAGATTGTATCAATCATTCTTTCATACAAAAAACAATTACTTTCTTGAATTTTATTCAGAAAATTCATTCGTCGTGATTTTACGAAGAAAACCGTTTCTAAAACGGATTCTACAAGAAAAATGAAAATCGTTGCTTCTAAAACAAAGCTGAAGAACGAAACTAATGAATGCTTTAGGCTGATCAACTAATGATCTACAATTTCTCTCAAACGCCAATTATTTTCATATTTCGGACATCCATACCGAAATATTTTGAATCTTATTCACTATGAAATCATTTCTTTCTTTTATATTTCATTACTAAAAAAATTTTGGTCGAGCTTCAAAAAAAGTATGACGTGGTTTCCAGAAAATTTTTTAAACCTTTCAACATGACCATCGGGAAAAAAAAATGACGGCTGTTCAAATTCTGAAAAACAAAAAAAAAAAAAAAAAAAAAAAAATCGGGTTCTAGTAGGGTTACTACATCCCTAAAATTTGCAGGTTTACCGTATTGCAAACTTTATCACCAAAATTTGGGCGCCAAGGAGTGTGTCTTCGTAGGATCAAACCACAGTTTTTACAGGAACCCTAAAGACAAGTCTTATTAAAATTTTTGAAACTGGGTAAATGACCTTTAAAACGAAAATCATACACAATACTGAAAACTCCGCATTTCCAGATACATCAGTAAGCCTACTCAATGGAGGATATCTAGAAACGGGACGTTTCTTAAGCACAAGTGTGCCCCCACAAAACTACCACTCATTTCGAGCTAAAAAAAGAGGATAGAATTAACCATTCCTTTCAAAGGCTTTATGACAGCTCGTTACAGCAATCGGTGGATAATTCAGAGGATTATTTGAATGCTTCCCAGATTTTAAGATGGAAACTTAGAATAACTTCAGATTCTTCATAGTACTTCTCTATAGTAATCAATACTTAAAATGGAAACTGGAAGTAAATGGAATAGTAATAGATATGGAATACCCCCGGAAATAGTGTAATGTTGTGCGCCAAAGTATAGTTTAAAATGTTTGCTTCATTTTTTCATCTTCGTAAGATTTCCTTCAAAAATGGGATTAAAAACCACTTTCCTAAATATTTGAATTGAAATACTACTTGTATTCTAGAAGTTCAAGAAAAAATAATTGAGGACATTTTACATTTATAAAATATTCACGCTTAGTTTAAGAAAAGAAAAAAGCTTATTATAAACATTTACTGTTTAAGAAAAGTTCATTTACCTTTAAAATGTGAGTCGTAAGGATAAAATAATGAATACTTAATAAGTTTAAAGTATTACATAATTCTTTCTTAATGCACGTTTTTGAGTTCTCAATACGAGTTTTATCAGAGGTGAAAAAAAAGGCATTATTAATCCATTAAGGCTTTTGTTTTGCTAGAATCTTTACAATTCATATAAATGCCTCTTAACTGAGAAAATTGTTGGATTGTGTTTGAACACCTAATAACTATGCAATCCCTAGAGATAGTAAGTTTCACTAATCAATTGGGCAATTCACAAAAAATTCAAAAACATAAGTAGCTTAAAACATTTTCCTTGATCTATAGAATATTAATGTCTAAATGGATAAAATAGTTTAAGCATGGAATATTAATGTTATAATATATATAGCTAATAATACAAAAAAACTTACATAAGATATTTTGAGTGCTAAAAGGGAAAAAATCTTCTAAAAATAAATTTCGATAAAGAATGCAATAATCCGAAATACGATACATGTACTTAAGCTGTAATAGTACTTGTACCTATTTCATTTTGCAATTGGTTGCCAATTTCTTCAATTAATTCAAGTTTATAAAGGACGGTATGTTAATTGATTGCTTACTTGTTAACCTCACGATTTTAAACACACGGTGAATTGACGAGGACAAAACCTCAGTTGGAACCAACTCTCGAAACTTTCACAGCCCACTAACGTGGGGTCTACGGATCATGACAGATTTAACGTATATCACCCTTACAACAAGGTATCCTTAGTTCCATCAGTACTCAACAATAACAATATCAGCAACGAGTTTGCAAGCAACATCATCGTAAAGTATTAAACAAAAGGTTTAAAAATGCAGTCTTTATATTTTCAGCATATTTAAGAAAAAACATTGAGTTAATAGGAGTCGGAAACCTCTATATCGTCAATGTTAAATTGTCTGCTTCCGATGTGTACCTTTTCTCAAAATCTGTTATATGTACATGCTTGAAATTTTTCATACAATTTAAGTACAAATTTCTCATTATACTAAAATAAGCTTTTATTTAATTTGGATTTCTTTTCTTATAATTCATAAAATATTTATTTCATATTTAATTCATAAATATTCATTTTAATGTATACAGTGAGACTTCCAATCGGCTAGGAAATAAAAAATAAAAGGCGCTATTTACAATAAAAGATACATGTTTGGGTTTACATCAGACGTTCAACTTTTAAGCAAAAAAGAAGCACTTTGTTTACATTTTCGCCATTCAAATGGTCGTGGCCGAGTTTCAACGATTATTTAAGAATAGGTTTTAAGGGCTCCTAGTTATCCTAGAGGTTAAAAAGTAAGATAATTTTAGAGAGGTTAAAATCAATACAGTTTGAAAATGTAAAAATCTCAAATTCCCCCACCCTCCCAAAAAAAGATTTTAGCTTTCCAACACCATTTAATTCTTTTTATTAAAGTCCCATTCTTTTTTAGACAAGGTCCATTAGTGAAATACCTCGTGATTTTGAATCTCAGTCAAGTGAATAAGACGTCGCCTGAGCTGGCGCACCATTTTCCAAAATTCCACACCTCTTGCCAACGGGAGAACTTGTAGCCACGACCGATTTAACGAGCAACAAGCCCTCTGCAATGCTCCCGGGTGCTTTAAGTATCCGCATGTGTCGAGCCAATTACTCGAAAGTGCTGGGGCCATTTGTTGAAGATTATTTGACCACTGGGTTACCACAGCCACTTGAGTTGTTTGAAAAATGTACCTTTGAATGTGTGAGTGTTATTTTGACTGCTTGCTTGATCTCTCTTTTATATTACACGTCGGCTTGCGGATTATGAAGGTGACCAGCCATCCTCCTTTAGGGAGGACAGTCCTCCTTTTAAAGGTTCCGTCCTTTCTCGAAAAGTGTCCTCCTACTTGTCCTCCTTTTCAATATTTTAATACTGATGTGTTAATCTCTGTATTCAGAGACGAAACAAATATGTTTCCAATAAGTCGAAGAATGGTCTGAAAGAAATATCATTGAAACTAACAGCTTTTAATGCTATTTTTGACTTCATCGCAAGTAAATTAGGCAGATTAAAAAATTGTGTTGAGTTTTTATCGAAAGAAATGCCTGATATTAAAATCGATGACAATGGTTTGTTACAAGAATACTACTGAATGTATATTTAAATTCTAATAAATTCGAACAATTGGAAAATCGATATGCTGAAATTCATAAAAGATGGGTGAAAATACTAAAACTATATTCAATGAAAATATTACATATGAAAATGTAGTTATTCTTGTTGACTTTACTTTGTGCTGCCCTGGAACTAATAGGAGTTGAAAGAGTTTTTACAGTTGGTAATGATTTTTGGACAAGTGAGAAATCAAGATTGAATGTTAATATACACTGCTGGACAATTGCTAAGGACGGATCACAAATTGCTATGTAGCATAACATTAAGCGAGACATGAGGCCTAGTAGGATAAAATATAGTTGCCACACTGTTTAGACATTAGAATAAAGAATATTTATTGTTCTGGAAAGTACAAAAGCTGTGAAACATCTGAAAGAAAAAAAATGTTCATTTGATCTGCGTACGGAGAAATGGAACAATGCATGTAAAAGTCAGCAGGCACCTTAAAGAAAGGTATCAGTACGGGACATGTCCACCGTGGAGTGTGATGCAACATTCCACACGTCGTACCATACTTTGCACAACATTATCCAGCAGCTGTTGAGGCAATTTATCCCATTAATCTGTGAGTGCACGGATGAGGGTGTTCTTGTTTGTCGGAGGATAGTTTCGACCAGCAACTTGCCTCCCCAAAGCATCCCACACATTTTCAATGGGGTTTAGATCTGGAGAACGCGCTGGCCATACGAGACGTTGAATACCCTCGCTGTCTAGACAATCCTGAACAGCAAGTGTTCGATGACATGTTGCGTTGTCGTTCATAAAAACGAATTTATCACCGACAGCACCACGGAAAAGACGAACATGAGGAAGTAGAACTTCATCAATGTATCGTTGGCCCGTCATAGTCCCATTCGCAACCACATGTAGGCGCGTGCGGCCATTGATCATGATGCCGGCCCACACCATGATACTGCATGTCGGATATCGGTCCTTTTCCTGGATATTTTCTGGACGATAAGCAGTACCACTCTCACGCCAAATCAGTTGGCGTCTACAATCCGATGACAGACTGAACCTACTCTCATCTGAGAATAGTACGCATGCCCAGTCCTGTTCAGTTCAATTGTGATGCTCACGACACCATTGCAAACGGGCAGTACGGTGCTGTCTGGTCAATGGGACACACACAACAGGTCTGCGTGCGTATAGTCCTCCTCCCCTCAAACGTCTGGCAACAGTTTTTCGGGAGATCTGCTTTCCTGAGGCAGCAAGAAACTGATTTGCCACCTGCTGAGCTGTGGTGCGCCTGTTCCTTTTTGCTGATAGGACGATATATCTGTCTTCTGCAGGCGTCGTACTTCTAACACGACCTCCCACGTGCCGTCTACTACACATTCCAGTAGTTTCAAATGACTTCCACAGCCGTGAAACACTGAGCGATGTCGAACTCCCTGGCAACATCTGTTATTTTTCGCCCTTCTTCGATCTTTCCAATAATTCGGCCACGCATAAAATCATCTATGTGATGTTGGGAAGACATGCCAAAAGTTTTAAGTTCGTCTATTAAATCTTTCCTGTAAAACTTTGACTTGAAACAACAACTGTCCACACGCGTCAAAACCTTTAAAGCTCTTATGAACGCTATCACGTGATGAACAGACGTGGAAAAAAATTTGCATACTCATACTTCTTACTAATATCCCGCACTTATTCTAATTTTCCACATTTTGCTTCCTTTCATTTTGTGGTTGCTATGGACGATAGTTTTATCCGTCCTTAGCAATTGTCCAGCAGTGTATTTGCTAGATTGCTTACCGTAAAATATAGTAAAAAAGATATGTTTTGCTCTAAAATTTCCGATATATTACAAAATGATATGTTGACAAAAAAAATTCAATGGAAAAATACTCGTTTAAGTAAATAAGCAAGAGGAATTTAAGCGTAAATAGCGTATTTGTGTTTGAATTAATAAAACGTTTTATATTTTTACGTTATATTTTTTAGAAACAATTTTCGTCCTCCTTTTCACTGTAAAAAACTTTTCACAAAAACTTTTTTAAATAAATTAAAGTCTTCCATCAAAATCTTGAGAGCTATCAAATACATATATGCATATAGTGCAATAGCGTAGAGAGCTACACCTCCTTCTTAAAACCGTCTTCATACTTATACTCTTACAAGATCCAAAAAAAAAAAGCGTTTAAAAATTTCTATATAGTTATGGTCATAAAATTTAATTCCCAATTTATTAATTAATATGAAGGTTACTACGTCATCTTTATTACTATGCCTCTTTAAATCATTTACTACATCTAAGAATACAAGTTGAAATATCCATTGAAAGAAAATTTTAAATAATTTACCGAATTCTCTGGTGTTCGCAAACGAGTAAGTACGTCATTTAACTGAGCTGCATTTGATAGAAGAATACACGAATATAAATTATAATAATATACCACTTCGCTTCCTAAGCGAAATAGATTCACTGGTATCTCATTACTAGGCTTTGAAGTAACACGAAAACACTAGGCATTCCTAAATAGTTTCCACCAAAGAAATTCAGTTTTTCATAAATTAATACTTTTCTCCAGTCTTGTGGAAGATTTCTACGTAATGTGTGAAGCCATATTTCTGTACCTCTAGTTCTTGGAAGTCATCTCACTGCATAAGATCGATCGTCTGTTGACATGTTTCTCCAAAACATTTGCACATTGTCTTCGAAAAAGTATTCACACGACAAATGAAATCTTTCTTCGACTTCCAAGTCCTCTTCCCGAATAAAATTACGAGCCGTTTTAAGTCGATCTATCATCCCCAAAAGAAAACCTGGTTAGTCTGTCTCGTAAATAGAGATTGTCTTCACACACAATAAAACTATAGTATTCTTGAACCATACTTTTTATTTCGAAGCCCAGTGCTGTAACTATACCTTTGAATTGCCTTTTTGACATTAGGTGGTAGATGTATGATTATTACATCTTCGCGCAGCAGTAAGACGTGAAAATGTTGCGCAATAAGTTGGTAAAACTGGCTCAGAAATCTTTTTCGCCATTGGTTGTATATATTCCGCATCTCCCTGTCATTACTCCAGGAATGTGAGTTTCAGACGTTTTAGGGGGCTGCAGTAACCCTGTGGTTAAGGTATCCGATCATGGAAGGCATGACATGAGTTCGAGCCCAGTACCACAAAAGACGCTCCATGTAGGTAGATCGATTCATGTTAAATCCATCGAGAGATCAAACATCCTCCTGCTGGTGTGGTAGTTAGGACAGAAGGGGCATGCCAGCTCTCATGTCGTTCTCGTCACTTGACTATGGTTCAATCTTGCAAGGTCTGTCGCCAAAAACCCTCGTGTAGCTGAACAGTGTGACGTTAATATTCACTCACTCATTCAGACGCTCTAGATCAAATGTGTACATGATTCCTTGGGCTACTCTTTCATAAGCTGTGAGTTGAAGTGGAGGCCAGAAGTTAATAGTCATGATCACTTCAACCGCAAAACTTGTTAACAAATAAAACTTGGTTCTGGAAATAAGGTATAATTGGACAGCTTTGGTCTCATGTTTCTTAAATGCTAAAAATGACAAAAATTATATTGTATACATTGATTAAAAAGACTGAACATAAATCACATCAATATAAAATGAGACTCGTAATTGAGAACCATGGTCAAGTGACGAGTATGACACCTGACTCTTATCTATCACACAACACCAGCTGGAAGACGCCCGAGGCTCGACAGATTTAACCCACTCAGGACCAACATCACAAGAGATCACGCGTTTTTCTTTCAGGGCCCACGAATAACTTCACTTTCCTTGTTCTGAGGCCCATAATCAAACCAGGAAATTGGAGCGTGTGAAATTCACTATAATTTTAAACTATAAATTTCGGCTTTATTATATTAATGATTTAATATGAATTTTTAAATGAAGTTAGGCTTAACAATGAAAATGATCCAGCCTTGAATGGGTTAACGTGCATCGGTCCCCCTAAACTGCGGGTTTTCATTGGAATTATGCTCGAACTCATGACACGCCAGCCACGAGTCCATAATCATGACCCTAGGCCTCTTTGGTCCACAAAATTGTGCAGCGAATCTCATTTTATATATCTCCTTCCGCATTCAATATATAGAAATATCCATACAAGTTATCTGTAGAATCGTGATATTCTTTTCGACAAATAGAAGAGCCAAAAGAAATGGTTTTACATTTTCAAATTTTTTTTTGCTAATTTCTTTTATTATAAGGGCAGTTAAGATGAAATTTGTAATGTTATGCGAGCTAGTCAGGGATTCCCGTGTCTTTAATATGCCGATAATTATAGTTTTTAAAAAAATAAAATGCACGCTTTTATGTTTAATTGATCTTAAAAGCTAATAATTTTTTTTAAAAAACTAAAAAACTCGTTTATCGTGAGTCGAACTAAAAAGTAAAAAAAGAAAAAATCATTCTTAATGTAAGAATAAAATGATTAACGAGGAAATTATATATACATAATGTCATTGTGGTAAAAGCGTGGGGTATACTTTATACTTCATTTTTACACTAACTCAGCATTTCAGAATAGAACAAGTAAGAAATTATAACAATAGATATAGAGCACCCTACGCTTTTATCCCAATGATATTATAATTTCCTCTTTAATCATTTTATTCTTTTATTAAGAATTAATTATTTTTTTCTTGTTTGTTCAATTCACTATAAAAGCGTGTTTTTTTTAAATATATAACTAATTTATTTTTTTTTTACTTCGATCTACAATAAAAGCGTGCAGTTTTAGTTTAGTTTTTTTAAACAATAATTTATTTATTAATTGATTAATAAATCTTAAACGCGTCATTTTTGGAATTTGGAATACCCATTGGTATCCTATCAGTGCGTCGATACGGCATGGATTGCAAAATGTAGGATCAGTGAAGGAAATCTGGAAGAGCTAAGTTTGAAATATTTAATATGAAAGAAAGCATAAAGTCAAGGATATTTTTCACTAAAAAGAAATTAATATTTTCTCTGAAGCTTACATTAATATTAGGCACACAAAAGTACACTTTTTGAATCGATGAGTTTGTGGGAAATTTAATCCGGTGACCTCTGAATCAGATCTCAGGTGTTTAGGTAAAATCAAGCAACGAATGTTTCATTTCACAGATCCGACAAGAGAATTTAGAAAAATAGACTATGTCCGAGCTAAGTGGTTAGAACTGTTTTTCTCAAACTTCCCATATTTGCGACCCAATTTTAAGTAATAATTTTCATCTCACCCCCTCTCATACAATAAGAATGTATTGAAGGCAATAATAATGTACTTCGACCCTAAAGCTGCAATGCGACTTTAATATTATAAACTTCACATTATCAATATACGTAATACATTTTGTACATGACGAAACCCCATGGAAGTCACTAGTAATTACTAAACTTGCTTTCAATTTAGTATTGATTTATAATTGAGACATTTATAAATATTATACATCAGTGTGAATATGTATTTTATTTTTTATATCAGAATAAATTTTGTTTTGCTTCTTTTCGGTAAATTAATAATTATTTTAAATCTTTTACTTTGGACTTTTCGATATGCTTGTGCCCCCACCCCCTCCCCACAGTTTGAGAAACGCTGGGTTAAAACAAATATATTTTTCACTTGCACGAATCTTTATTTCCACTTTCAGAAAAACTGGGCAATTTGTTTAATTATGGTAAGAAATGGTTGACGTATAAAAGTTTTCGCTATTATAGGGTTGTAACAATCGTTTAGCCGCCAAATCTGGAAATGGTATTTATATGCAATTAGTCACGAAATCTCAAAATCGTTATTCTTGAGGATCCTGATCAGGACAAAGAAAAAAAATTAGGAAATTATTGTATTATCATCGGTCCTTGACAAGTGTGCAAGATTTCGAATGAATCTGACCTTAGACAGCGGGTAGAAATTTAGTTCAAATATTCCGTCACATACATGTTAAACTTATAAAAGCGTGTTAAAATAGAAAAATTTAACCAAGATCTATAAAATTAGAAATGTTAATTACCGTTTTGATTTCACCCTTCCAGACTTTTTCCACGTACTGCTCTCCTGAGAAGCTAATATATATGTGTATAAAATATAAAATTGTTCCCTCACTTTCATAACTTTTATTAAGCATTGTCTAAAGAAATTTTCAATGCAAAAATTTCGTAAGAAACAAAAATTTTAGACAAAACGATTAGTAAATTGTTGAATATTAAAAAAATAAATCAAAAACAGTAAATATAAAAAATATTTATTAATCTGAATCAAAACATTCAACGTCGTTAATTTAATTATTGTATAAAGTACAAACGTATACTCGAATTCATTCCAGAGTGAAATTAGAATAGTACAAGTCTAACAAACGTCGATATCTTCGGACATCATAATCTTTCGAGTTTTCCAAAACATATGTTGCAAGATTGTACAGTTCCACCTTCTTCTTAACACGGCCGTCATACTTAGAGAATAAATTCCAAAAGGGCTTAAAAATTTCTAAATAAATATGGTCTTGAAATCCGCATCCTAATTTACTCCTCAATATAAAGGTTACTAGATTATAAAATATATCTTCACAAATATGACTCTTGAAATCATTTACTACATCTAAAAAAATAATTTGAAAGGGCCATTGCAAGAACGATTTAAATAATTCACAGAATTCAGGTGTTTCCAGACGAGTATACATGGAGTTTAATTCATCAGTATTTAACAGAGAGATGCACGAATACAAATCATAATGGTGTACTACTCCGGTTTTTAAAGCGAAATAAATGCACTGGTATCTCATTTCTGAACTTCGAAGATTCGGGAAATAACTACGTATTCCAACGTAATTTCCACGGAAGAAACTGCGCCTATCATTATTCGAAATTTCTTCCCAATTTCGGGGAATATTTCTATCTAATGTCTCAAGCCATAACCTTATATTTCTGGTTTTTGGAAGTTCTACCCTTGTATAACACCGGTATGGTATTGCCATGTTTCTCCATAAGATTTGCACATCGTCTTCGAAGCAGTATTGACATGCCAAATGAAAGCGTGCTCTGATATCCACGTTCTCATCGCGAATAAAATTTCGTGCAGTTTCAAGTCGATCTATCACCCCAAATGAAAACCAACTTAGTTTGTTTCTTAAATTGTGGTTGTCACCTCGCCCAACAAATCTATGGCTTTCGAACCATTGTTTTATCTCGAAGCCCAGTGTTATAACTATACCTCTCAATTGCTTTTGGACTTCAGGTGGTAGATGTACAATTACTGAGTCTTCGGGCTTTCCTCGCGCAGCAGTGAGACGTAAAAATGTTGCGCAATAAGTTGGTAAGACTATTTCAGAAATCTTTTTCGCAATTGGTTGTATATATTCTGTATTCAGGAATGTGCGTTTCAGATCTTCTAGGTCAAATGTGTATAAGATTCCCTGGGCTATTCTTGCACGAGCTATAAGTTCAAGTGAAGGCCAAAACTTGTTATTCATATTAACCTTAAAACTTGCAGACAAACAAGTGTTAGTACTAGAATTTATAATTTGCGGACAGAATTAGTAGCTCTAAGGTGTTTCAAATGATAACTATGAGAAAAACTTTTATAGATAGTCACTTGATTTACTATTCCTTTTAAGAGTTAAGAATATCCGAGATGAGGGTTGAAGTCTTTTGGTCACAATGTGGACAAATGCTTTTTAGGCAAATATTAGAAATGCTTCTCTTTTACATCCTGTTTAGCAGACATTTCGCATGGAAGAATATTTCAATTCATGAGCTGATTTAAAATTTCTAGTTTTTCAATCTCTGTATTCAATTTATCTGGTCAATTAGCAGCGTCTTTAACTTTACCTGAAATGAAAGTTAAGAGAATATCGTGAAATAGTGAATTTCGATAGTTACATTGTTTTACACACAGTTCTTATGGTACTTCAATTTTAGCAGAATAGTCTATTGCAAGCTTTGATGGTGAAAACGAGAATTCAGAGTAATTTAATAAAATAATTACTTTTACTAATAAATAATCCCCCGTCCAATAATTCTATTGTTGCACGATTGGCAACTAAACTCTTAATTTTGAACAACTGTCAAGTGACGAGGGTGACATCCCCCTCTTCTAGCTTCCACACCACATCAACGGTAGAACACTTAGGCCTCGGCTGATTTAACATGCAACAGCTTCCTCTACACTGCGGGTTTTTATTGCCATTGAATTCGAACACGTTATGCACCAAATAATAGTTAGTTACCTGATTACTGGGATACAATGGTCACACTTAGTTTCACAAAATAGCGCAGCGATTCACATTTCATACTATACTGTTCAAATTAATTTCCACAAACATGTTTTTCTTTGAGTTGGTATGTGATTACAAGTAATATCCTGAACCACCTCAAACCCGTTATATCTGCTTTTAGTTTGTGTGAAAGATTGTTTTTGACTATAAATTATTCATTTTAATGTATCAGGAGCTCAGTTGCGAGCTTTTCAGTGGGGCAGTTGATAATTTCAATTTAGCGTTCTGTATTAGACGTGTTACTTTCACTTGTTCAAAGTTGCATATTACTCCGAGGAACCAT
Organism: Trichonephila clavipes; assembly: GCA_019973935.1. Taxonomy (NCBI): domain Eukaryota; kingdom Metazoa; phylum Arthropoda; class Arachnida; order Araneae; family Nephilidae; genus Trichonephila; species Trichonephila clavipes. The sequence goes on from BMAU01019654.1 coordinate 83,264, forward strand.
TCTAAAATGAATCTGTCTCAATGAACACACTTCTCTGACTGCGAGATAACTGTGTACGCAAGTGGAAAACTACTTCGAGAATTGAAAATTTTTTAATAAGAAGCAGTAAGATAAATCCAAGAAAGACAAGCACAGACCTTTGAATTGATTTATTGGATAATGGTGCTGAAGTGAGTGCCTCAACTGCACGGAAAAGGCTTTTGGAAGGTGGCCTTAAGGCAACAAACTACTTTCTAACTCGGAAAGTGATAAAAAAAAGTTTAGCATGGGTCAAAAAATACCGACCATGGACTATTAAAGACTGGAAGATGTTGATTTTTTTTTGTGATGAAACATTTTTGCAGGGTTACAAATGCAAGATGAATTTTTTCAAGTATATAGAAATATTATGCATTAGGATTGTTCCATTGATGGAAATATTTGATGGAACATTTCATGAATTGGCCCCTTGTCACAATTCAAAATTGGTCCATGCTTTTATGCGTCAAATAAAATAAAAGGGCTTTATTGGCTTGAACATTCTCCTGACTTAAATCCTATTCAGAGCTGATGTCACATTCTCAAAATCGTTTCGCTAAGTTGAATCGCACGCAATGGCGTAACGGAGAACACTTGGGCCACCCTGCAAAGTCAGGTTTTAGGCCCCAAAGTTGAATTTTACAAAGGGGGTACTTGGCGATAGTCAGGCTGTGGGCCCTCTAGAGCCCCCCCCCCTCCGCGATGCGGGGGTGTACGTTACGCCACTGATCGCACGACAACAGAACAAATGATAAAAAGGGCTATATTAGTGTGTTTCCAAGATGATGAATACAAGAACATTTGTGTTACTCTTGTGGAGTCAATGCCAAGAAGGGTTGAAAAGGTCATTTCTGCAGAAGGAAGACATACTTCGTACAAAAATACAGATATTTTAGTCTATTAAAGGTATGTAATGATAAAAAGCTAAGGTTTTAGAAAAAAAATCACTTTTTCCCCCATTTATCCCTATTAATTCGAACAGTATAGTATATCTCATTTTGCTTTTAACATATAGCAAAAACTAGAGAACATATCTGAAGCATTGAAACACTTTGATATAGATAGAAACGCCATAAAAATTTGTGCTTCATTTCTTAAAAATCTGCATAAATTCTTTAATTATAGGCTCTATTAAAATCAAATTTCCAATTTCATGCGAGTTCCTAGGGGATTTTCTTAAATATACTGCGACGAAACCGGCCCCTTCTTCCTAATTGCTAAGAGTGGGGGCCGACAGACGTGGGAAAATTCCAGACATTTCCCTAATTAATGGGAAAGAATTTCGTAACTGGGTGGACAAAGATTTTTACCATCTTTCCCAGGCTTTCCCGATCGTCAAAAAGAGACGCCGTAACATTGTTCTTCCATTTTTTCACGATTCGGTGACGACAGCGCGTCTGGAAACTTACAATGTGCGCCCAACGGGCAAGAAATCAAATAGGCCGAGACAGACAGGGGCGGCTTAAGAACAAGAGATCAAAGAAGGAATTAGGAGGCGAGATATGGCGAGATATGAGAGGTATACAAGGAGAGCGAGTGAGTACGAAGAGAGACTGGATTTCAGGGAACCGTTGAGGCCCCTCCAGCGATAGTGAAAACGATAGCGAGTCCGCGAAGTACGGCGGATTCCGAACTGTGGAGACTTGACTCTAGGGAACTGTCTGAGGCCCCTATAGTGATAAATAAAACGATTAAGTCCGCGAATTAAGGCGGATTCTGAACCGGAGAAACTTTACTTGAGGGAAAAACTGATTGGAGGCCCCTCTAGCTAAAGACTTGCGATACAGCTATTCGTGAGTCCGCGAAGTAAGGCGGATTTCGGAACCGTGGCAATTGGGAAGGAGTTACTGCACGGTGGATTTAGAGCCAGCGCATTCACCCAGACTCGGTGTGGAATTACCGAGAGCGAACCCTGCTTACGTATCCTATGTATAGGAATTTTTTTTAGAGTGTCAATTTATGTCATTATTCTATGCGAGTGAAATGAGACATTGCAACGAAAGAGACTAAATATGTGGACCCTTTTGCTAATTAATTGATAGAATATTTTTTGATGATTTTCTTACTGAGAAATAAATAGTTTATCCCAGAGCTGCGTGGAGTCACTACAATACCAATAAAATTGTAAAAAAGTTAAATGTGTACCTCTGTATTATTTGATATTCACTTTCTTGCTTCTACTGCTTGGCTATAAAAAGATACATTAGTATATATTGAGAAATTGTTCCCATTTTGGTTATATTAAGCATCATCTAAAATTTTAATCCAAAAAATGTGTAGCAAAACATAATTTTAAGTTTAATTAAAATCATAGGTCAGAATTCTTAGTGAACTGCTGAATTTTAGAAAAATAAATCCAAACCATAAAAATATAAAAACGATTATCTGACCCCAAACATTCAACGTCACCATTTAAACTGAAGTACACAGAAGCATGTAATAACTCATTCTACAGTCTAATAGGGAAAATACAAGTTTACCAAATACCGATATTGTCTTGCATCGTAATCTTTCGAGTTATTCAATATGTAATTCGAAAGAGCGTTTAGTGCTATCTCCTTAAAACAGTTTTGGAAATCATATTTGGAAGAGAAGTTACAAATACATTCAAAAATTTCTGTATACATATGATCCTCAAAACCCATTCATAATTTATAACTTAATATAAACCTTACTACTCAAGAAAATACAATTTTATTTATACGCCGCTGGAAATCATATACTATATCCAAGAACATAATTTGAAATTTCCTTCCTAAGAAAGTTTTAAACAATTCGCAGAATTGTGTTGGCAAACGAGTAAGCATGGAATTTAATTCCGCAGCGTTTAAGAGACAGATACACGAATGCAAGTCATACTGGTGTGCAATTCCGCTTACTAAAGCAAAATAGATGCACTGGTCCACATTTGTGGGTTGATTGATTGAATATTAACATCACACTGTTTAGCTACACGAAAGCTTTTGGCGACGGACCACGTAATTTTGAACCATGGTCAAGTGACGTGGACGACTCCTGAGCTGGCACCCCCTCTCCTAACTACCACACCACACCAACTGGAGGACGTTTCAGCTCTCGACAGATTTAACGTGCATCGCTTCCCTACACGGCGGGTCTTAAGTGGTACTGGGCTCGAACTCGTGACAAGGCAAGCCACGATCAGATACCTATACCACTCGACTACTGCGGCCCCACATTTGTGGGACTCTAATTTGTGCGAAATAACTACGCATTCCTGAGTAGTTTCCAAGAAAGAAATTGTGCCTTTCATTTCGCGATATTCCTGTCCAATTTCTGGAAATTTTTCTACGTAATGTGACTCAAGGTATAATTTTATACTACTAAAGGGTGTTTTTTTAGAGGTATAGAAATTTAAATTGCAATAAAACAACGATGTATTATTCGATTGACATGAATTTTTCTTTATTCGAAAGATTATCTTGTGGCATTATATTTTAAATATGATTCCTGGCATAGGACTGCCACGGCTGGCTCGGATGCAGTCCAATCTGGACGTCCAATTTTCGATGACTTTTTCCAACATTTGTGGCCGTATATCGGCAATAACACGGCGAATGTTGTCTTCCAAATGGTCAAGCGTTTGTGGCTTATCCGCATAGACCAATGACTTTACATAGCCCCACAGAAAATAGTCTAGCGGTGTTAAATCACAAGATCTTGGAGGCCAATACATAGGTCCAGAACGTGAAATTAGGCGGTCACCAAACGTGTCTTTCAATAAATCGATTCTGGCACGAGCTGTGTGACATGTTGCGCCGTCTTATTGGAACCACAGCTCCTGGACATCATGATTGTTCAATTCAGGAATGAAAAAGTTACTAATCATGGCTCTATACGGATCACCATTGACTGTAACGTTGTGGCCTTCATCGTTTTTGAAGAAGGATTCCACCAGCCCATAAAGCGCACCTAACAGTCAGTTTTTCTGGATGTAACGGTGTTTCGACATACACTTGTGGATTAGCTTCACTCCAAATGCGGCAGTTTTTTTTTTGTTGACGTAGCCATTCAACCAGAAGTGCGCTTCTTCACTAAACAAAATTCGCTTATGAAAATCGGGAACAACGGCAATCTCGTTTTGGGCCCATTCGACGAATCTACGCCTTGCTTGATGATCGTTTTGATGAATTGCCAAACCAAACCGAGAATAAATCACTTGACAGCTGATAAATAGGTCGCCATCTTGGAAAGTAATGCCAACTTAAACTTCTATACCTGAAAAAAAAAACACTCTTAAGTTCTTGGAATCCATCTCATTTCATAAATTCGATTAGCTGTATTATTATAAATACGGATTACGAACAGATTCTCTCTTTTTTTTAAGAGTAACGATAATTGTGCAGAATTATAAGCAAACAATGCTCAGAGATAGCATTTGGTCACTTGATTCGCTGTGCTATTTGCGGCCGCGGTAGTCGAGTGGTATAGGTACCGGACCGTGGCTTGCTTTGTCACGGGTTCGAGCCCAGTACCACTAAAGACCCGCCGTGTAGGGCAGCGATGCGCGTTAAATCTGTCGAGAGCTGAAACGTCCTCCCGTTGGTGTGGTGTGGTAGTTCGGAGAGGGGGTGCCAGCTCAGGTGTCGTCCTCGTCACTTGACCATGGTTCGAAATTACGTGGTCCGTCGCCAAAAGCCTCGTGTAGCTGAACAGTGCGACGTTAATATTCAATCAATCAATCGCTGTGCTATTTAGTCAAGGATTTGAGAAAATGGTTGAAGACTTTTAAGCACAACGTGAATAAATATTTTTCAGGCAAATCTTAGAAAAACCTTTCATTTACATTCCGCTTAGCAGACATTTTGAATATGAAAATCTTGCAATTCATATGCCTTAAAATTTCCAATTTTTCAATCTCTATTCAATTTCGCTTGTCAATTAGCAAAGTTTTTAATTTAAACTGAAACTCCAAAATTAGAATATAGTGAGAAAAGGAATTTCGAAGCGTTTTACAATTCTGATTGCATTTCTGTTTTACCTGAATAGTCTATTAAAGGCTTCATTGTGACAATCGACAATTCAGAGCAATAATAAAAATATTACTTGCTTTTATTAATAATGTGTCCCCCCCAATTTTAATTGCAAGAGAAAATTCATATCGAAAGTATATATACATGTAATAATTCTCTCTAGTATTTTTTTGTTAACTATTTGTATTAATATTTAAACAAACTTGAATTCTTTAGTTTAAAAATAACACTAATCTTAATCGGCTAGTCCGAAATCCCTGTCCAACCCATTCTATCCAATCAGAACTACTATTACGTATAATAACCACTGCAGGTATAAAAGCATAATTCTTGTGTGTAATCGCGCTCTCTGACTGCTTGACTTCATGTACGAACGTAATTAACTGCAGCTCTCTATCTTTGTATCCTCAAATATGCCACTGCCTATTCAATGTGAAAATATACCGCAATTGTGTTTTAATCTACTGATGTGTGCTTCATAATAAAGGATGGAAATTTATTCTGAAGATGACTTCAATCAATCAGATTTGACAACAACCAACACCGGCCAACGCTACAACAATACGTTACACACACACACACACACACACACACACACACACACACACACACACACACACACACACACACACACACACACACACACACACACACCTAATCCTTTCGAAATAAAATCCATAAATACTTTTGGGCATACACTAGAAGCAAAATCAAGCCTTTTAAGAAATAATTTTAATGACTAAGAATAAATCAATCAGCAACTAAATTCGATATTGTGTTTTAATTTAACTCTCTCTCGCACATAGCATGTATTTTTTCACTTCATTTTGTAATTTCCTTAACCTATGAAAGAGATACCGGTACTTCCGCAAGAAACTGATGGTAAATTGATTGCTTAATATGTCTCTTTTGATAACTATTGTCATTGTTTCACTAGTAGTTTTGAGCAATGTGAATTGACGAGGATGACACGACCTAGAACTCTCTGCTCACTTTCACACTTAAGTAAAATAAGGAACTAAGAGCTCCTCGATTGATTTAGAGTGTGAAACTCGTGTATTCTGCGAGTCAAATAACACCAGGACTGAAATTTAAAATGCAATGTACCAAACTTAATCGAAACTAGACCAAATTTTAAGAGCATTTTTCAGGGAATTCTTTCAACATGGTGTAAAGAATTGAGAAGGAATTGATTTTGAAATTTAAATTCATATATTTAATTAATATCGTACTTCGTTTAAAATAATTTCTTGTGGATATAAAAATGTATGAACTCTAACTCTATTTACAAATTTCATTTTACCCTTTTCTTTCCAAAATCATTAAAGAGCAGTCCAAACAGTAAAAATATTGTCCATGAATCCCACATCTCTTTCAGTTATTGTATTGCGAAAACTGATTCCCTTTCATGTTTAGAAGGTACAAATGGAAACTTTGATAAAAATTATTATGTAATATCCTTGGTTAAGATGAGATTTCGGAACCGTGATTTTGAAAAGCCTTATATGTATATACTGATTCAAGTGACCTAAAAAGATCAATTTACTTATAAAATTATTTAAGAAACTTATAAATAAACATTTCTTTAATATGATTTTTTGGCAAAAAAAGAAAAAATTACAAAAACTTTTTTCTTTTATGAAAAAAAAGATTTTGTAGCATATTTTATATATAGCCACAACACTTCTGTAAGGAGCATGAAATGGGTTTTGAAGTACACTTGCCTCCGAAAGTCTGCGTACAGGCGATCTTCCATATTCATGTAAATATCGCTAATTAAATGTAGTCTTTCTGAATCAATACTCTTATTAATTCCTCTAACATCGTAAATACGAATATAAGCAACAATACCCTTAATATTACATAAAATAATACAGATATAACTTATGGAACGACACAAATCGTGTGCGTCAAAAGTCTGCGTACACTGGAAAAAAACTTTACAATAATGGATTATAACTGAAAGTAAATACTTTTTAAGCCATTTTGTTCTTTATAAAACGATCGTAACATAATTGGCAGGGTTTTAAGTGGCTTAGTTGTTTCATCTGTAGATATTTTGTTCCATTCTTCAGCTATGACTGATTTGAGCGTTTCGTTAGATGTTATTACGTTTTCCCTGATTATTCACTCGAGTAAGTCTCACACATGCTGTACTGTGCTTAAGCCTGGGGACTACGTTGGCTTACGGAATTGTTTTGGAACACATCAGAAGAGTTATGGTGTCACATTGACTTCACAATGAGAGCCATTTGCTTGGAACCTTTGTGCTGCTGAAATTAAAAATCCATTACTAACAGCAAGTTTCTTGGCATATGCCCGGTCGTGTAGGGGAGCGATGCCCGTTAAATCTGTTGAGAGCTCAAATGTCCTCCCATTGGTGTGGTGTGGTGTGGTAGTTAGAAGAGGGGGTGCCAGCTCAGGTGTCATCCACGTCACTTGACCATGGCTCAAAGTAACGTAGTCCGTCGCTAAAAACCATCGTGTAGCTGAACAGTGCGACGTTAATATTCACTCACTCACTCGGTATATGCCCTGATATTTTACTTCAATAAGTTCAATTAACCAATTTTGCACACGTTGTTGATTCCATAAATTCCAGATTACCAGCCGAAAGGCTTCCAATGTAGCCCCAAACATTATGCCTCATCTTCCATGTTTGATAGTCGGAAAAGGATTATGATCTGTTCAGGAATCTTTGCAGGCATATTTTTGCTCTTTTTAATACCAAATTACAAACATTTTCAATTGAATATATTACATTTTTCCAATAATTATGTGTCCTATTTAGATGGTTTTTTTGGCACTCCCTTAGCTCCGTTCACTCGAGAGATGAATGGATTCTTGAGTGCAACGTGGCCATGAATGTCATCTTTTTTTAGTTTTTTCGAATTGTAGTTAAAGTCACTTTTATGCAATATCTCGGCAACACTTTTAGCTATTTATGTAGCTTGGATTTGGTTTTTATAAAGTGTATTACAAAGCAAGATTCTCGAGGTGACACTGAAGACTGGTTACAGTATCTAGGATTGGACGTTAAAATTTTAGTCGATTTGTAGTTTATGGACTCTTTTTGAATCAATGTCTCCCATTAAAATTTTCAACAATTGCTGTAAAAATTTCCTATTTTTCTGAAGATATATATATACATGATGATTTTTCTTCGAATAATATATAGATCTCAATTTTGTTGTCTGCCATAGAACCACACGCGCATTCAAATATCAAATTCTAAATCGTAAAAGCAGCTTATAATTACTTAAAAAACACGATTTTTTGCAACTATTTTACAATAAAAAGGTTTTTAAGCGCTCTATTTTGTAAAAGTACGCAGACTTTTGACGCGGATGGTTGGTGATTATTTGGTGATCAATCTTGTTTTTTTTTCTCAAGGGGAATTTTGTTGCTGTTTGAATAAGGAAATTTTGTAGAATCCCTGACAAGTATTTTGATACTCTAAGGCGAGACTAATAGTAATTATAGCATAAACACGTAAGATTATTGCCTGTACGCAGACTTTCGGATGCAAGTGTATATAATTTAGAAGTGGATTTATTCGTAATTTAGAATAGAGAAATTTAAAAAATTCTGCCGTTATTATTGCGATTGTAACTCTAAAAATAAGGGGAATTTCAGAAATCCCAGTTTAGGCTCTGATGAGAAGTCTTTGCTGTATAAAAAGCAAAATATTTTAGAATTTCTTATAAAAGGAGGATATTTTTTTGAGAATTCTTTATTTTAATATTAAAACACTTTTATATGTGTTGCATAATTTATATAAGTGGCATTAATTATCGAAAAAGATTTTGTATACATTTGCAAAATTACGGTTTCGATCACAGTTAATTACTATACACTTTAAAAAGTTTGAGGCAAAGTTGTATTCAAGTCGGTGTTTCTCAATCTGTGAGGTGTGACAACTCTGCGAGGGATCGCGAGCATATTAAAGAATTGAAATCAAAAGATTTAAAAATTACTAAAAGTAAACAAAAAAAATACATTCCGTCAATAAAAAATAAAATTGTGCACATTAACACTGATAAAATAAACTTATAAATATATCAGTACTGCGCAATTTAACAGTTCTAACAAAGTTAAGAACAAGTTTAATACCCAACCGGGATCCCATGAGCTTGTTATATATAAAATTTAACACTCGTCTTGATATAATTTGTGTGTAATGTTTATAATTAATCTCTTAAATGCCGATAAAATTTACGCAATTCTCTCCTCAATGCCAATGTTTAACATTTAGGCGAGCGTTTGTGATAGATTGCGGGGGGAGTGTTAGAAATGTTATAAACACTAAAGGTCCTTAAGTTACGCTACAAAGCAGCTGAAATAATTTTATGGATAGCAGTGCACAGAACGATCGTACTTCGGAAAGACATACGTCCGAGGAAGCTAACGCACTGACTGAGCGAGACGTTTACACACGCCTGCAACACTTAAGAGGCTAAAGTCGTATTGTAGGTTTAACGTCAAAGTGTAGTATTGAATTCAATGAATTTTTACTGTATGGAGGTGGGTATGGTGAAAATTATGATTGAATATTGGGTCACAAATATTGAATGTTTGAGAAGAAAGGATTTAAGTTGAACTGATTTATTGTTTCAATTAGGAACGTGAAACTATACAGTTTAAAAATAACTTTACATGATAGGTTTTTGGACAGTTGAAGTTCGAAGCCCGTGATACGAGATGCAATCTGCATATTTTAATACCAAAATGTTCCGACACCAAAGTTGCATTTAAAACAAAAATTAATTTTTGGAGGGATTTTGGAACTTGACAATTTCAAAGAGCTGTCCACATGAAGTTCATTTATCGTTTAAAGTTTGATTTTACATGATTTCACCTTCTGAAACAGCCCGTGGGCTATTGGCGACTGACATCACAATTACGAATCATGGTCGGCTTTGGCCCAGAATCTGACATGACATTTGAGATTATGCAATTAAAGTAATCAACCCCAATCCACTTTATTTTTGTTGAACATTCGTCTTCTAAATTACATTCGAATCCATTCGATTCGTTAATTTCAAGATTTGAAAAAAAAAATATCAAGGGAAAATTTTCCTCACGATACTAGCATAACATTTTTGCAGATGAATATTAAAGATTCAGGTAAGCATCTGTAGGTTTAATCGATTTTATTCAAATTGGTTTTTAAAATTCCACCTTCCAGTTAATAAAGATAAGTTATTTTACTTTTTCTTTATGTCTATAGCAGCTGTGTATTCCTATTCTAGAACTCGTAGCTAGTATCTATCAAGTCCGGGTATCACTAATATTCTACGGTATAGAAAGTCTTGTGTATACATACAATTTGAAAGTTTAAAATCTCTAAGTTTAAATGGTTTTGAAGCTTTATGTATGGAATGCCATCTAGGGAATTTTCCCGCATCTCTCGAATAAAAATTACGAAAAAAAAAAAAAAGTCTGTCACAAAATTACTTTTTTATAACTTCAATTTGATTTTTATTAATGTCTAGTTTTGAAGTTACGCGATAACCATTAGCGATGGACCTCGTATAATTTTGAACCATGGTTAAGTGACGTGAACAATACCTGAGCTGGCCCCCTCTCCTACCTACCTGTGGCTGCGGTAGCCGAGTGGTATAGGAATCGGACTGTGGCTTGCCTTGTCACGAGTTCGAGCCCAGTACCACTAAAGACCCGCCGTGTAGGGCAGCGATGCACGTTAAATCTGTCGAGAGCTGAAACATCCTCCCGTTGGTGTGGTGTGGTAGTTAGGAGAGGTGGTGCCAGCTCAGGTGTCTTCCACGTCACTTGACCATGGTTCAAAATTACGTGGTCCGTCGCCAAAAACCCTCGTGAAGCTAAACAGTGTGACGTTAATACTCAATCAATCTCCTAACTACCACACCACACCAACGGGAGGACGTTTGAGCTCTCAACAGATTTAACGGGCATCGCTACCCAACATGGCGGGAATTTAGCGGTACTGGACTCGAACTCATAACATGCCTGCCATGATCCGATATCTTGACCACTGGGCTACCGCAGCCTCCTTGAATTGTGGTACGCAGATTCCATTCATAGAGTAGAGATCCCCCCTACAAAACGTGTTTTGTGAAAATCGAATACCAAATGTCGCTGCAGGAACCAAAGAGGTTAGACATAATTACTTCCATTTTTAAACTAGTAAACTTACAGTCTTGAAATTTGGTACGCAGATACCTTTCACAGAGTAGAGATCCACTACAAAATTAGTTTTATGAAAATCGAATCCCAAATGGCGTTTCGGGGACTTCAGTGGCGTTATAGATCATTGTTCCCATTTTTAAACTATTATACTTATAGTCTAAATTTGGTACACAGATTCATTTCCTGCAGTCCAGGTCCGCTACAAATTAGATTTTACAAAAATAAACCTCCAAGTGGTGTTGCGGGGAATTCAGGGGCGTTATAGATAACCATTTCCGTTTTTAAATTATTTGACGGACAGTCTTGAAATTGAGTAAGCAGATTCCATTCATTTAAAAGAGATCCGCTATAAGATGGGTTTTGTGAAAATCGCTACCTACGTGGCATTGCGGGTGCTTAAGGGGCGGTATAAGTAATTATTTCCACTTTTAATCCATTTGGCCTACGGTCTTGAATTTTGACAAACAGATATTTTTTTTTTGGACTAGAGATCCGCTACAAAATGAATTTTGTAGAATTCATCACCCAAGTGGCGTTGCGGAGAATTAAAAGGCGTTATAGGTAATTATTTCCAATTTTAAACTATTAGACGTACAGCCTTGAAATTCGGTAAGCAGATTTCTATCATAGAGTAGAGAAGCGCTACAAAATAGGTTTCCGGAAAATCTCCCCTCATGGAGCATTTTGGATGATTATGGGGTGTAATAGATAAATATTTCCATTTTTAAAATATTAGTCCTATCTTCTTGAGAATTGGTAAGCATATTCTTTTCATGGGACAGTGTTTCTAACGAAGAGAGTTGTGAGGGGTAAAGGGAAGTTAGAGAGAAAAATTCCGGTTTTTGAATAGTTGGCCAACATACTTGAAATTTGTTAGGCATGCTTCTTTTGTTGAATAGACATCCAATAAAAATAGGATTTACGCAAATTGACTCCTGGAAGAAGCGGTACTGGGGCGAATTGACGGAAAAAATTGCCTTTTTGAATTATTAGGACTATAATAATGAAATGTGGTTTGCACGTTTCCTTTGTTGAATTGAAATCCGCTAAGAACGGTTCTTTTGGAAATCGACTCTCAACTTGGTTACGTTAAGCATTAATAGAAAAAATTCAATTTTTTACTAAACTTTGACTTGAAATTTGTCACGCATGTTTATTTTACGTAGTAGAGATCCACTGAAAATTGATTTTGCGGAAACCCACTTGGTTATTGAGTTACGAGAGAGCAAAAACTTATACTTCAATTATAGAGATAAGAAAATATTAGAATTTATCTCCTTTTTATATCAAGAGGGGAGATTGATTGATTGATTGAATATTAACGTCGCACTGTTCAGCTACACGAGAACTTTTGGCGACGGACCACGTAATTTTGAACCATGGTCAAGTGACGTGGACGACACCCGAGCTGGCACCCCCTCTCCTAACTACCACACCACACCAACGGGAGGACGTTTCAGCTCTCGACAGATTTAACGTGCATCCCTGCCCTTCACGGCGGGTCTTTAGTGGTACTGGGCTCAAACCCGTGACAAAGCAAGCCACAGTCCGATACCTATACCACTCGGCTACCGCGGCCACATCAAGAGGGGAGAGTTACAGGTATAAGTATATACTTTCAGTACAATCGATTTCTTAATGCTAGGACTTTAATATCAATAATTATTCGATATATATTTAAAGGAGAAAAACGACTCACACTCATTCATCACTGTATCTCCTGAACTATTAAACCAACAAACTTCAAATTTGGTAGGCAGGTTCCTTTGACGGAGTAGAGATCCGATAAGAACGGTTTTTGAGAAAATCGAATACTAAAGAGCGTGAAGGGGGTTTAAGTGGCGTTACATATAATTATTTCTATTTTTAAACTATTAGCCGTAGAGTCTTGGATTTTGATAATCAGATTAGTTTAGTGGAGTAGAGATCCATTACAATATGTGTTTTGCGAAAATTGACCCCAAGGGGCGTTGCGGGGGATTAGTGGGCGTTACATATAATTTCCATTTATACTATTAAACGTACAGTGTCCAAATTTGGTAAGCAGATTCCTTTCATTTAATAGAGATCCACTACAAAATAGGTTTTGCGAAAATCTACCCCAAGTGGGTTTCGGGGAGGGGTGTCTGAAGGAGTCGTTTTTTAACAATTAGACCTACCTGCTTGAAAATTTGTAGGCATGTTCCTTTCTTGGAATTGGAATATACTGACAAAGAGGGAAAATAGGTCACCAGGGATTGTTGTGAAGGGTCAAGGGGGATTATAGAAAATATTTCCAGTTTTTGAATTGTTAGAAATACATACTTGAAATTCATTAAGCACGTTTCTTTTTTGAATAGAGATACACTAAGAACGGAATTTTTCGGAAATCGATTCCTGGGGAAGTGGGTGATCACTGTGTCGTATTGTCAAAAAAAATACCGTTTTTGAACTACTAGGACTATAAAAATGAAAATTGGTTAGCATATTTCTTTTGTTGAATTGAAATCCGCTAAGAACGGTTCTTTTGGAGACCGACTCTCAAAAAGGTTACGGAGTGTATTGATAATATAAGAGTTCTTTTCTTTCTATTTCATTTAAGCTTAATTAATTAGGTCTAATTGAATTTAGGCTTAGCTTTCATTTCGGCACCCATGTTTATTTTAAGTAGAGACCCACTGAAAATTGGTTTTGTTGATATCTACTTTGTTATTTGGTTAAGAGAGCGCAAAAAATCATACTTTAATTTTAGAGATTATTAGAAATTATTAATTAGAAGCTCTATATATACTTTTCATATCAAGAGGCTAGAGTTACAGGTATAAGTATATATTTCAATACAATCGAATTCTTCATGCAAGGCCTTGGACGGCAATAATTAACATATATATAAACAGTATATATTTATAAATATCCTGAAATACCCAGCGGAGCGGGTGAACAACAGCTAGCTATTTATAAAAGAGTAGGACTTCACTCAGAAAATTATAAAATGTTCAAAATGGAATCATACTTTTAAAATTATAAGCATACGAACGTAAGAAACATTTCTATAAGAAATGTTTCTAAAGTCTTACGTTGCGCATGCTATTTTCTAAAACAGTAGCTTTAATTACTAGCTATAAGTTGATTTATGAAGTTAAATTTATCTCCTTATTAAACTGTAGTATCTTTATATGTGAATAAAATATAAAAATTCCATTTTTTAAAAATTAAAAAAATTACTTTTTTTCCAAGATTTTTTTAAAAAGTTTTAATAATTTTTAAATATGAAGTACAAAAGATATATTATTCTTAAATGATGTAGGGTTTAAAGAGTATGATACATTTTATAATTCTGTCAAGTTTTATGCATAAGAGGCTAATAGTTTAGAAAATAGCGTGCGCAACGCAAAAATTATTTATTACAAAAATACTTATTTTCATATAATCATAACTTTAAAAATATAAGCATATTTCATTATTTTGTACTTTTTTGAAGCCATGATCCTTTGTAAATAATGTGTAAAAGATTCAAATTATTTAATTTAAAAGAATTATACCAGTTTGAAAATTGTTTATATTTTTACCCCTCGAAATAAAAGTAACACCCCTGACACTACTTCGGGATACCGTCAAAACACATGAAATTCGATTGCTTATTAACGCAGTACTATTTCGAAACTACACTATGACTGTTCACGACAGACCTCATAATTTTCAGGATAGTTCCATTATAAGGACGATATTTCTTTTTATGTACCCTACTCTCACTGGTGCTAATTTGATGTACGAATGCTTTTATGTTCGCCAAGATAGAATAACATTACGATATGTTTACTTTTATATTTTTATAAATTAGTCGCCATGGGGATGATGTATATTATGGTTAACCTTTATCGTTTTTCCGTGGTAACTATTAATTTCAGAAAATTCTAATTCGATTTCTTTGAAAATGTAACTATTTTCATTGAGTTTGTTCTTCGAGATATTATTATCGACTTCTGTTTATTTTATGCTATTTTTGAACATTGATATTTCTAATATCATTGATGAATACCAGAGAATTTTTTCAAAAAACACGAGGGTTGTTATTTTATTTCTTCAAATTATGCATTTCTACTTTTACTTTTAAAAAATGCATTTTTAAACGTTCCATGTGTGTGTGTTCTATGAAATTCATTACATGATCTCTCAGTTTTTGGAATATCGCAAGTTATCAGCAATTATTAATTGACATTCATTATTTTAATACATATTTTGAAAATATATTATTTATTAGTAATTATATATTTATTTTTTTATAATTATGGGAAATTTACGACTTAAGTATATAAATAAAGTATACATTTATGAATTTTTTTTAAAATTATTATATTAACTCTTGATTCATATTTGTTACTTTCAATCCCTCCCTATATTCTTTGAAATATATTTCAAAACAGTTGTTTTAAATCCTTTTTCTTGACGATTTGTTACCGCTAGGATGCCATTTTGTTCTCAATATCACTCGATAAGCGTTGCTTGGCGCGTAGCAATCGTACATCAAATTAGTTCCCTCTTCTGATTTCCTCACAACACCGACTTCAGAATTTTAACCTCAAATGATTTAACTTACTTCTGTAGCACAAGAACACAAATGCACGATTCGACCGAAACAAGTTCGTGATCATGGCAGTTGACCATAAGTCTTGATAGCTGGTGGCAGTTTTCATCGAGTAGGCTCCAGTCACGATTATACTACAAATCGTCACGTAGCAAACATATTTGCAAAATCAAACTAGAACAAAATTCCTCATGTTGGCGTGGTGGGAAAGTATGGGAAGGGAAGTGCATGGTTCAAGTGGCCTCTTCATTTCAGTTCAAAACTTCGAACGCCGATCACAACCTCTCGCTGCTGAAAAACTCATATCCAACCGATTGATCAATTGAAAAGACTGTTCGCTTCAAAACCACATTCGACGAATCACTATGCTATGCCAAAATTTCTTACTCAAAATTCTTTTCAACTTTTATTCTATAATTTTTTTTATAATAATTGGAATTACATCCTTTTTAAAAGAGCATGCAATCTTGCGAGACCGAGTGGGTGAGTTTTTTTTAAACCTTGCACTTAAAGCAACACGAGGGTTATTGGCACCGGGTTTCATAGGTTTAAATCGCTGTCAAGTGACATGAACGTCACCCCATTCTCTTTTCACCACACGCCAACTTGAGGACTTTGAGCCACGACAGATTAAACGCGCATTCAGCCTCTCTAGCGTGTCATCAGTAACATACGGACTCCAATCCACGAATTGACAACACCGAAAAACGACTTTTTGACCAGGATCGGTAGGTTACCATGGCAACTGAATTTTGCTTAGAGGGAAAAATGCAACATTCAAAACACTTCCTTGTGTAACACCTTCAAATTCTAAAAGTCAAGTCGAGATAAGCCTATTTGGTAAAATCCTGGGACATCATACTGCAGTATTTGGTGACAAAAGCTTTTCGCCAAGTGGCGCCAAGACTAAACCCGCGTTTTTCAAAATGGCGTCAGAACTGGAGACCATGCACAAGCGAGTTCCACGACCTTCCGACTATCCTGAGTGATATCCGCGATAGCATGGACTTCTCGCCGACCAGACAAAAGCAAGTTGCTGCCTGCGAAAAGCTCAGGGATACAGTTACTGGTATCTCAGCCCTTCACAGATTTATGTACGATGATGTACGTTCACCCAGCCCCATGAATTCCTTCACGGAACTCTACCGGACTACTCAAGCCATGGCCAGAAAAAAAGAAATGGCAAGTGAGCTTAAAACTCCCCCCGATGTACTAGAGATGATTGCTACAAACATAAAATCCCCACTACGCTGATAGTTGAGGAAACTAATACTAATGAACCTTTAGTGGATGATTGTAAAGTTAAAAAGAAAAACAAAGTAAAAAGCGTAAAAATAAAGACAAGGAATCTACGGAAGAATTTATTTTTCCTAAAAAGACGGCTATGCCAGTCTTCCCCACCTCAACCCAGGACCCGATAGAAACGAGAAGTAATTTTTCCGATGTAGAACAGGATGTTGAGCATCCACTCTCTACTGTTAGCAAAAATTCCGAAAAAATTACCCCCCGACTACGCTTCCCCACCGTGTCATGTTTAAAATAAAAAAGAATTTCAGGGAACAAATTAAACTTATATCTGAAAAATTCCCCAAAATTCGCAATAGAATCGTCGCTGAAGTAGTTAAAATGTTTACCAACGACTTTGATGAGTATCGATCCCTCGTCTATTTTTTTGGAGACAGATAAAGAATTCGAATTTTACGTCATTAATAATAAAAAAGACAAACCAATTAAAGCAGTAATTAAAGGCCTCCCTAGCTCCTCTAAAATCATAAACATAACTAACGACTTAGCAGATGAAGGTTACCTGATAGAAAGGTGTGCGCAGCTTATCTCAAAAAGAACAAAAAAAAATCCCTCTATTTCCTAGTAATTCTCCCGAGAAACGCGAATAGTAAAATTTTCGACTTATCTTAGGTTATTTTACATGTGAAAGTAGAAGGTTACCTCGTAAGAGGAATGACCCAATGCTTCAATTGCTTTTTTCATACTGCCGCGAACTGGGTAAAATCCTAGGAGGACCCACTGCTGTTTTTGGCGCCAAATGTTTTCGCCAAAAAGCGCCAAATTGAAGGTTTTCAAAAAGGCGTCAATGACGAAAAACTCTTGGGAAGCGCATGCGTCAGCGGGGGATGAAATGGGCGTTTCGCAAAGATGAAAACGAATAAATACATTAAATTAATCATTATATAAAGAAAAAAACGGAGAAAGCAATGAAATTCATTTTAAAAAAGCATTCTAAAACCAGTGTGTACAACATGATTTACATTTTTAAAAAAGGACAAAAGGGACGTTTCGCAAATATAAAATCGAAGAAATACATGAAATCAATCATTTAAAAAAAATTTTAAAAGGCACTTACCGTACGCTTGCATTTCGTCATGTTCCGTTGGTGGATACACCCTTGCGATGGATGCAAGGAATTCATGAAAATTGTCATCCACCAACTTGTGACCTATTCTTATTAACTTTCAAGTCATTCACCACGAACGCATTCATGCTCTTTCCAAACCAATATCTCGTCAAACGCAAGATAATTATTATAGCAAGTTTGCTTTCGCTAAACCAAGTGCCCTTTCTCACACTCCGAACAATGTCGTGGCGATTATCTTTCGATTGGTTGCGGCAACGCCATTCGTAGCCGTCAACCGTTCCCTTTCGTTCTTGCAAACGCATATTTTTTTTAAACCTCGGACATTCATAACGAGAAGCAATTAAATTAGCTTTCATACACCATTCTAATGTCTCTTTCTTCCCCTTTGTGACCAGAAGCACAAAGAAACCTGTCGTAGCCTCACTTTCAATTAATTTCCTTTCACACGCCATTCTTAACAACCGGTGGAGAGCAAAAACTTCTCAAACGAAGTCAAATGTCAAAATGACGTTTTTTCGGAAAAGGCGAAAAACGTTGTACTTTTTTTAGGATTGCCATTTTTTTCGGTGATTTGAAAATCAAAACTTTTGGATGAAATGGAAGGGTTACCATATTGTAACCTTTATCGCTCAAAATTTGGCGACCAAAAGTGGGTCCTCCTAGGATTCAACCAAAGACAGGAAGACCAATTCTGTATTAACTACCAGGACTACGGTCACTCGGCATGCTACACAAAATGTCCCAAATTCCCCAGCCAAAGAAGGGAACCTCTTTTGCTGACCCTAAGAAATAGAGAAATTTCGCCAGTAATTGGATTAAAGAGAACTTCCTTCGCTAACGTTGTTAGTGGAGAAGCCCCCATTCAAACTCCTATTGAAAATTAAAAGGAAGATTCCCCCGCGGATTCATTAGCCAAGATAACAATACCTCTGATTTAATACAAGTTTTAGAACTGTTTAATATTTCAAATCTCGTAAAGAAAAACCCTAAAATCTTAGATTTTCTCTCTAAATTTAAAAACGCTAACTCAGATGAAGAAAAAAAACTGCCTTCTTGCAGAAGCAATTATGGAAAAAGTTTAATTTAATTTTATCCTTAATTTTACTCATAATAGTTAACCTAAAATTTACTCATAATATTTTTTACCTTTATTCTCCTTTTAGTACTCAAAATTTTTATTACTCTATTCTAAGCCTTCTAAATTTTTCTTTCAATTCAAAGTTCGTGCAATCACTCCCGAAACGAAAATGAGACGAGACGGGTGCCAGCGAAATAAATCGCTTATACCCATCACTCCCAAAAGCTCTCACTTCCATTCTCCAATCAAAGCCACCTTCTATAGCAACTGATTTCCTCCACTCCTATTGGATCTCCACTTCCGAAGTCACGCCCTCCTCTCAAACCAAAGCTGCAACACAGCGAACATCGCAGAACAAGATAAAGGGTTGAAGACTGCTGGCGCTGTCTAGGCACCTCATTAGCACAAACATCAAAATAAAAAAAATGACATTAGAAACGAAAACAGGAGGGAAACCGTGGTTTCTTACGTGGCGTCAAGAGACGAAAAATGTCGAAACAACGTGGTTTCTATAATGGACAACATTGGAAACACCAAATAAATGAGAAATTAAATACAAATTCTTTCCAAATTTCGGACATCCATACCAAGATTCAATCAATTATTCTTTCCTACAAAAAACAATCATTACTTTCTTACCTTTTATTCAGAAGAAAATCCATTCGTCGTGTTTTTACGAAGAAAACGGTTTTTAAAACGGATTCTACAAGAAAAAAATGCAAATTCGTCTGTTACATCCAAGATCGCTTCAGAAGTGTTTCAATATGTCGGAACCTTTAAATCTACCCGATTTCTTTGCTAATCCAGGTGAATTACTCAGAAGAAAATTAATAGAATCCAGCAGCAATACAGTCACTTGTATTTTAAAGCGTTTATTTCAATTTGGACACAACATATTCTAAAATCAATTCACACTCATAAAACACACAGCTATGTTCAGAATGCTCATATGATACAATCACAAACCCATTTTCATATTGATGAGTTCGCAAGATCGTAAACAGTCCGTTCACTTCAGTTCGTTTTTAAACTTTTGGATGGCCTTCCTCACATCGTCGCTTCTAAGACGCAGCTAATGAATGCTTTAGGTTGATTAACTAACGATTTACAATTTCTCTTTAACGCAAATTATTCTCATATTTCGAACATCTATACCGAAATATTTTCAATCTCATTCACTAAGCAATCGTTTCTTTCTTATCTCTTTCATTAAAAAAAAAAATTGGTCGAGCTTCAAAAAAGAAATACTTTGTTTCTAGAAGATTTTTTAAACCTTTCAACATGACCTTCGGAGAAAAAAAAATGACTATTGTACAAATTCTGAAAAACTAAAAAAATGCGGTTCGAGTAGGGTAACTACTTCCTTAAATTTTGCACGGTTGCCAAATTGGAAACTTTATTGCCCGAATTTTGGCACCAAGAGAATTGTTCTTTCCTAGAATCCAACCACAGATTTTACTCGAATCCTAAGGACAAGTCTTATTAAAATTTTTTGAAACTGGGTAAATGACCTTTAAAACGAAATTCATACACAATACTGAAAACTCCGTGTCGTCAGGTACATCAGTAAAACTACTCAATGTGAGGATATATAGAAACTAGACGTTTCTTAAGCACAAGTATGCCCCACAAAACTACCACTCATTTTGAGCTAAAAAGCGAGATTAGAATAACATTCCTTTCTCAAAGGCTTTATGACACTTCGTTACAGCAATCGGCTGATAATTCAGAGGATTATTAGAATGCATCTCAGATTTTAAGATGGGAATTTAGAATAACTTCAGATTCTTCATAGTACTTCTATATAGTAATCAATACTTAAAATGGAATCTGGAAGTAAACGGCATAGTAATAGATATGGAATTCTCACCAGAAATAGTGCAATGTTGTGCGCTAAAGTATAGATTCAAATAATTAATTCATTCTTTTCATCTTCGTGAGATTACCTTCAAAAATAGGATTAAAAATCACTTTCCGAAATATTTGAATTGAAATACGTGCATTCTTGACTTTCAAAAAAAAAAAAAAAAAAAAAAAAAATTGAGGGCATTTTACATTTCAAATATTCACGCATTATTTAAGAAAAGGGGAAAAAAGCTTATTTCAATCATGCACTGTTTAAGAAAAGTTCATTATCTTTCGAATAAGTCATAAGGATAATATAATGAATATTTAACTACAGCTAAAAGTATTGCATAATTCTTTCTTAATGTGCGTGTTTGAATGCTGAATACGTTTTTTTTTATCAGAGGTAAAAAAAAAATGGCATTATTAATCCATTAAGGCTTTTATTTTGCTAGAATCTTCACAATTCACATAAATAATTCTTAAAGGAGAAAACTTTTGGATCATGGTTGAGCACCTAATAACTATGGAATCACTAGAGCTAGTAAGTTTCAAAGGAAATTCAAAGCAAGTTTTGGGAAATTCAAAGAAATTTAAAAGAATATAAGTAACTTAAAACCTTTTTTTAATCACATAGAATATTAATGTTTAAGTAGATAGAATTATTAAATCATGGAATATTAATGGTATAATATATGTAACTAATCATAGAAAAAAAACTTACGTAAGATATTTTCAGTGTTAAAAGGAAAAAAAATCTAAAAATAAATGTCGATAAAGAATGCTGCAATCCGAATAAGTTCAAAATACGATATATGTCGTCCTTTCGCTGTATAAGCATTTGTACTTATTTTTATTATTATTATTATTATTATTTTTGCAATTGGTTGCCGATTTTTCATTTAATACATGTTTATAAAAAATGGTATGTTAAATGATTGCTTACTTGTTAACCGCACGATTTTGAATCCACGGTGAATTGACGAGGACAATACCTCAGTTGGAACCTACTCTCGAAGCTTTCACAGCCCACTAACGTGGGGTCTGTGGTTCATGACCCTGAAGACTCATTCACACCAAGGCGTTCACGCGTCGCGATCATAGTAGAAAGGCGAGATGTTTTCGTTGTTGGATTCACACGAAAGCTTTTTTTACGCGCGTGGTGGATTTCTATCAAAAAAGCATTAAAAAGGGATTTCTATCAAAAAAGCATTAAAAAGGGATTTCTATCAAAAAAGCATTAAAAAGGGATTTCTATCAAAAAAGCATTAAAAAGGGAGGCAAAGAAACAACATTGTGCTCGACGTGTTTCTAAAAAAAAAAAAAAATGCAACTAAAACCAACATTTACGCTAATAGATGAGATGCGTGTTACCGACACAGAAAGCTCTTTTAGTTTTTTTTCGAATGTCGCCGCAACTTTTCGATAATATACTATCCATAGTTGGGTCTATTATTTCTAAAAGGGATATTGTAGAGATAATATTCAACCAAAGGAGATAGATTGGCTTTAACTCTGACGTTTATACAAATTTCTTCAAATATGAATTAATCAGCTCTTAGAAATGTTTATTTACAATATTTAAATAAGAATATTTCATGTTTAAAGCAGTTCTTAGTTTCTGTATTGGTGGAAACATGGATTTTGTCATGTAACAAAGATTTGAAAAAAATAACATTCATTATTTTGTGAAAGCAATCAAATTGAAAACGCAAATTAAGTTAATTTTTCTTAAAATGCATCATTACACTGCTAATGTTGCATGTTTCTATTGGATATAGATACATAATTTACTCTATCATGCGCTGAATTTTTGATATAAAAATAATGCACTAGAGGGAAATAATTACAAATATTTTAAATAAACTTCACAAAATTATAATTATTGAACAAAAGCTGGTACATATTTCAACAATATTGAACACTTTTTCGAATAAAGGATGTCCAAAGTTTTAAAAAAATAGGAGGTACATATTTTGTTCCACCATACTTCAAGCAGCATGATAGTTCTTGAAACATGATATTTTCTTCTCAAGGAGCAATGCAACTTTGCAAACATAACGCATCCATTCTGTATGAACTTGGGAAAATAAATAAATACACTTCAACTTATACTGTTATTCATTCCATAAATTAAAACATTTTCAATTTTTCCTAATCTAGTCATGTAAGCTTAATTTTAGTTTAGTTCTAATTTACCTAATGTTAGTTTTAACTTTAAATATTCTATTCTTTACATTATATTTTTACCTAGTTTTATTTAGTGAACATATATAATAAGTGTATTAGTCGTACTTATTTTTCTTGAACACGATC
Source organism: Trichonephila clavipes (assembly GCA_019973935.1). Taxonomy (NCBI): domain Eukaryota; kingdom Metazoa; phylum Arthropoda; class Arachnida; order Araneae; family Nephilidae; genus Trichonephila; species Trichonephila clavipes. The sequence continues at coordinate 106,621 of BMAU01019654.1, forward strand.
TATAGCTCAATCAGGATATTTAGGTAATTTTGTCTGTACTAATATTTAATAAATATTGTTATTGTTTAAAAAATGTTACAAACAAATCTATCTGGCACAATATTATTGGGAAAAAATAAGGCATAATACATTTGTATTGTAAAGAATGTATTTGTAAAGAGGATAGCCTTCAATAACGTGGTGATACATTTTTTGGACTCTCATATTTTCATACTAGAAATGCACATATGAGGTACTAATTATTGTAATATTGACTTATTTAGTTACATAATGTATTAGGTTGGGGAAAAAGAAATCCATTATTTTTGCATGGAAAACAAGACTTTATTTAACATAATTCCAATTGTCCGATTTGGGTCAAATATACACCATTTTTTTGTATAATTTGTTGCCATTTTAAAGGTGACTTTATAATACCTCTCTCTTGGAAATCTTGGCTTTTATTGGCGAAAACATCTGGTAATCGATTTTCACAATCTTCTCTTGATACCAATTTCTTATCACTCAGGACGTTTTGCAATGCGAGAATAAGGTAGTAATCACTTGGTGCCAGGTCCGGAGTATATGGTGGATGAATTAAAACTTCCCAACCAAGCTCCTAGAGATTATGGCAAGTTACTACGGAAGTATGTGTTCTGGTGTAGTCCTTATGGAACACAGCACCTCTTCTGTTGGCTCATTCTGGTCATTTCTGGTCAATCGCTAGCTTCAAACGGTCCAGTTGTTGACAATAGAGATTTGAATTTAGTGTTCGGCCATGCAGAAGCAACTCCATTGAAAATGATTCTTCTCCAGTCACATCAAATACACAATAGAATCTTCCTGGCCGTTAGTCCTGGTATGGCCACTGTTTGAGCTGCTTCACCCCATTTTGACCACGATCGAATTCGCATATTGTTGTCGTATGTGACCCATTTCTCATCACTAGTCACCATCCGCTTAAGAAATGGGTCGATTTTATTCCGTTTGACCAAGGCTTTGCAGATGGAAATTCAATCCATCATGTCCTTTGGTGTTAATTGGTGTGGCACCTAAACATTGAGCTTCTTTTTCAATCCTTAGCTCCTTGGCAATACTACAACTCTAACATACCGGTCAACTTCGATTATTTCTCTGATTTTATCGACATTTTCGACGACGGGCCTGCCTATGCGAGTTGCATAAAATTTTGAAAATTTTATCGTACCTTTTGAACATTGATCCAGCCACCATGCCAGTCGTTTCCGATCCGTGCTCTTGTCAACCGGATTGTTTAGTGTGTGGTAGGGGAGAAGAGCCACCCCATGATTGTGCCATCCACACGTTTTGTTGGAATCGATGGTGTTTCAAGAACGAATGTTGCACGGCGAACCCACCGAAGCAAAATTGGAGGAAATTTTATAAAATGGAAAAGAATATTTACCCCTAGCCATGCATATGACGGACGAAAATAGCGTACGTTGGCAGACAATGTACAATTATGTCAAAAGTGGTTTTCCCCAACACCAGGGAAATTCTTCACGGACAAAAAAGCAAAATAATTTTTTTAGTGTTAAATGTCATCTTGACAACGAGCATAAATTTAAAATTGTTTGATCAATGCTTCACGAGATATCGACACTACAGCCATCTACCGAAAAAAATAATGGATTTCTTTTCCCCCAACCTAATATAATGTATACTTAGCTGATTTTTATCAAGTATTACAAGAATCATTTTCATTTACATATAAAAATACACAACACACACTTTTATAGAAATACAGTCAGTTCCAAAAAATACCACTCAACAGACTCACAGCTGATCAAAGAATGAACCACTGCATAAACCCATTACATACAATTAGCTTCTGACATCTGTTCAGTGGCTTAACGTACACCCCCGCAACCACCGCACTGCGGGGGCACAAGGATTCTAGGGGCCCAAAGATAGACTGACGCCATTAACGTAGAATTTCACAAAATTATCTTTACATTTTTTTAATCCAATTTTTAAGCGATTTTCAAATTGGCGATCTAACGGAAAATTGCATAAAACTCTAGAAAGATAAAAAAAATTCATTGCTGTTTTTTTAGTATACTTCATGTTAGCGGTAGGGAGAAAAAAAAGACATGTTACTTTTTACTGAAGTAGCAAAGTAACTTATTGGCGTCTTTAGCTTCGCCTCCCCCACATGTATACAGTCGGTCGAAAAAATAGTTGAGCACCGTGACCCTTTCAAAAAATGATTGGAAATGGAAAAAAACTTTTTTTTAAACCATCTCGTTTGAAACGAAAACCATCTCAACGCTGTATTTTTGTTGTTTTATTCCCACTTTTTCATTTTAAACGGCCTTTTTTATATGACTATTGTACATTTTTCACCTACTTTTTATCCTAAACTTGCATTTAAGGTTTCAATCAAAAAGGAAAGTTAAAACGGCTCTTTTGTATGACTATTGTCCACTTTTCACCCAATTTTTTATCCCAAAGTTGTCTTTAGGGTCTCGATTCAATTATCCTTCAAATTTCTACTGAGAGCGACCATGTATGAACAGCATAAAATTTTTCAAATTTCTCCCAAAAATATTTTATCACGGGGCGAGAGAAAATTTTTCATTCTATCCTAGAGAGACAATTTAGACAGGAGTCATCTACAAATGAAATTCAGACATCTTGAAGGGGTTAAATGAAATTTTTGGCATGTCAAATGAAATGTATGCATCTTGGTGAGAAAACAGAGGATATGCCAACTCAACGAGACAAGCCCTCCCATCTTTATCAGAAAACAGAGGATATGCCAACTCAACGAGACAAGCCCTCCAATCTTGGTGTGTGAAGACGACAACAGGTAAGTCTAATCTATATTATTCCAATCTTGGTTTAGTAATTGACCCGAAAAAAGGGGGGACCACCCCCAATTTTAGGACTTGAAGATTTTGGCTAAAAACATTTACAGATAATACAGCCAGAATTTGAGAATATTAATCACTTCAAATCCTGACAGTGAAAAACATTTAGCATGAAAATATGATTGAATGTTTGGCTGCTGACCTTTTATACTCTAATGAGGTCACGTGAAACGATTTCTATTGGCTGGCGCATGTTTTAAAAAAAGATACCATCCAACGTTAGCATATTGTGTGTCTTGAAAAAAGGAGGACTGAGTCGACTCTTGTGTTGACTCGGTCCCCCTTTTTTCGGTAAAATTTTTTTTCACTCACTCTACTAGATGGGCAGTTTGTCTTTTGCATTCAGCCTGCAGCTTGTTAAAATGCTGCAAGTATCGCGCAAATCGATAAGATTTCACCATGGTGCACTCGGAAATGTCATAGTCTTCGTGCATCTCATCGTGCAGGTAGTCAGGCAGGGTGCGGTCATTCAAATCCCAGAAATGGGGCAATATTTCCAGGTTGATGGTAAAAAGTCCAAGCTTTTCAAAAATTTTCCACTGGTCCGAGCCCTTGACGACGATGAGGCCTCTGTTTCCTTGGGCCAGGTGACAAAACTTGCCCCTGACGCAGAAAGACAGGTATTCGAGAGGTACAGATCGGGGCAGGTGGCTCTTCAATCTGAGCCGTTCATTGATGTACCTGTTGGCCCTGCTGTCTTTGGCAGTCGTAAGGAGATTCGAGTGGTCCACCGTGATACAAATCACTTCCGGGTCTTTGCCATCCTCCGGAATGCTGGCAATGGACAATTCGATCGGGACAGGCTGGCCACCATGGTGAAACACGTTGGCATGGGCAAAGAAGGCTAAGTGAGACATGTTGCTGAGTGAGAATGTCTCTGGTGGATGAGCGCTCGCCTTTTATACTCTGCTGGGTCACGTGAATCGATTCCTATTGGCTGATGCTTTTCCAACCTTGAATCACAAGACACCGGTGAAAGAAATCTTTAGTGCAAAGTTCCCCAAAACAGATGTGTCCAATCTTGCTGCATCAAACTGCGCCAAGGTCCCACAATACAGATGAACCCAATCTTGGTGCATCAAACAGCACGATTCAGCACAAGGTTTCCACAATACAGATGAATCCAATCTTGGTGCATCAAACAGCACGATTCAGCACAAGTTTTTAAAATGTGCACTCCAATCTTGGTACACTATTTGGCCCGAAAAAAGGGGGACCGAGTTGACTCTTGTGTCGACTCGATCTCCCTTTTTCCGGGCCAATGTCCACTTTTTACTGTACCGTAACTTTATAGCTCCATTCAGTATGCAGCTTATTAAACTGCTGCAGGTATTTGGCAAATTGATAAGATTTTACCATGGTGCAGTACGAAATCTCCTCTTCCTCGTGCACAACCTTACGCACGGGGTTGGGAAAGGTTCCATCGCAAATGTCTTTGAATTTCGGCAGGTTCTCTAGGGCCATGGCATACAGTCCGAGCTCTTGAAAAAAATTTTGTTGCTCCCCTCCTTTGACCACCATCAAGCACCTGTTGCCTCGGGCCAGCTGACTAAACTTTCTCCTCACGCAAAAGGGCAGGTATTCCACGGGCACACTCTTGGGTAACGGGTGGTGTACCAAACGAAGACGGGCATTCTCTTGGCAGTTGGATCAAAAATCTTTGGACTTGGAAGTTTTTTTTTTTTTTTTTTTTTTTTTTTGCCCGGCATAATTCTCGGTGATGCACATGATTTCGGGATCACTGCCATCCCTGGGAATCGTGGCAATGGACAATTCGATGGGCACTGGTTTGCCCTCGTGATGAAGCACGTTGGCATGAGCAAAATAGGCTGGTTGACTCAAAACAGACATGTTGCTTCAAACAGCAGAATGATTCTAGCGGCGAGTGGCTCGCTTTATATATGCTCGAGGAGCGTGACGTCAGAGGGCATCCCATTGGCGAAAGCCTTTTCATGCGAGCGCTGCACGGGTTTTTCTAAAGCCCGCCTACAAGGTTGGAGACCCACCATGCGCCAAGGGACATGTTCGTCTCGATGCATTTCCCAATCGTCCAACCACGTCAACCATTTCACGTACACGTCTGTGACTCGAGGGTAGTCTGTAAAATCCAAACTATACGCATCCGTAGTTTGAGATTGATAAGCCTCCCAAACTCGGTGAGAGGGAGGACGACCCACTTGAAAGAATCTCAACTCGACCCCTTTGTTCCAGGTCAGATTCAAATGACTCGTAAACACAATAACCGTTTTTCCAAATGTGTGACTGAGGAATATCCACACCAAAGTAGGGTTCAAAAATGATGGTATAAGGATAGTCTTGCTGATAATACGTGACTCGATCCGGCCACCGACCCAGATTTCCAAACACAATAGTGGTGCTATGTCGACACTGGTCTAATAAACTTTTTACCGAAACCATTTTTTTACATGCTCTTGTCTCCAAGCTTGGTATTTTTTGGACAAAAAAATGAGACTGTTTTCTGGCAAAAATGAAATTTATTTACAAAAAATATTTACATCAAATAATATTTACCATATTTACATCAAAATAATATTTACATGCAAGGCAAACAATTGCGTACACACAGATCCAATGGTTTAATCACTTTAAACCCAGTAGTTTTTTTCACTTTCTTTTTCATTCGGGGCATGGTCAAGTCCATTGGGGCTTCTTGTTGCTCTATGGCCAACCCTGTTTCAAAATTATCCAAGAACGAGATGAGATCATTACTCTCGTCAAACAGGGAAGGCACCATGTCCAGCAACTGGGGTTCTTGGGTATGAGCCGGGGTAAGTTGCGAGCAGTCTCCAAATACGGAGACGACATGATCTGATCTATTGAAGAGTCATCCATAAGGGTCGGCTCCAAAGTCTCGACCACAGGTGGTGGATCTGGTAGAAGGATCTGCACAGGTGGTGGATCTGGTAAAAAGAGCTGAACAGGTTGTGTCGTCGGAACAGGTGATATCTGCACAGGTGGTTGAAAGACTGGTATCTGCACAGGTGGATCTGGAGTCTGCAAAAGTGGTGTCGTCTGTTCAGGTGGTGGATCTGGTAGAAGGATCTGAGGTGTCGTCAGCACAGGAGGCTCTGGAATACTCACGGGTTGAGGGGTGGCCAAGGCAGTGGAAGGTCTGGCAATCAACACAGGTGGTCTGATGACGGGTGTGATAAACACTCTGTTCCGTTTGGAGGAAGGCCCTGGCTGTTGTTCCAAAGGTCGTTTGTTTGTCTCTGCAGGTACATGAGCCGGGGTAGAAGGAGGTAGCTTGTAGACTTTTTGATCGTACCGTTTCATTTTTCTAAAATCCCCCAGGTTAAATCCATTCTCCATGAGCTGGGGGAGAATGGTTTCGGGGATAATGTCCAAACCAAACACAGTCTTTTGAACCGTCAACAAGATGTAACGGGTTCCAGCCGGGATCAGGTGGGCCGTGTGGGTTTCCAACACCATTCGATGATAGAGCATCTGATCATATGGCTCAAAATTCCTCCTAAACAAATTGGGATTGGCTCGACACATGAGAATGGACGATGGAAATTCATAAATCAGCATGGGGACGTTGGTCGTTTGAATAAGGTGAATCTCGCCAGACTTTACCGTTCGGAAGCCGAAAGTAAAGTCTTTTTTCACAAAAAACATGTTGTTATAAATGTACACCATCCTCTTGTCGGTGTTTTTCAGGGGTCGATCGGGATTTCTCAAAAGTCCCTTGGAGATTTTCTCCCACAAGACATCGTCGGGCCTGAATTCGTTCACGTGCTTTGCCTCTATGATGGCACGCTTGAAGTTATCCACCAGCGTCTTTTTTTGGTACCAATTGTCTTTGCAAAACAAGACAAAAACTCGTTTCGTGTTGGGTTCTTGATAAATGATGCAAGCACGGATTTTCATATATTTCAATGCGTCTGGTTTCTCGGGCAGCGTCACGGGCACCACGGTCGTGGAAATGTGCTCGGGGAAGGCATCGATTTGGTCCATCGTGCACTGAAGTGAAGAGTCGACTGATGTGAAGCGTCGAGACGAGTCTTCTTTTATACTTTTAAACAGGATATGGGTGGAGTCATCTGTAGCCAACCATGAGTGTTTGAACCAATCACGAGTGAAAAATGGGATTGATGGGTTGATGCAGAATAACACACATACCTTGCACTGCAATCCAACGATGAAATATGGTCTGATTACAAAACGGACATTGACCCAGTTCACGTCCATTTGAATTTAAAAGCATCACTGGGGTTCGCTTGAATTGACCCGAGGAGCTCCAACTGGCTTGGATTTCCTTAAATGTTTGTTTAGAATGTTGGTTGGTGACACAAATGGTACCAACATTGAGATAGTGTAAAAATTTAAACAGTTCGTTGGGACATTTCCGATCCATGGCATACGAGACGACTCCGTTTGTCAGCGTGAAACCATTGTTCCTAATACACAGCACGGCCAAACCTTGGCTGTGGAAAAAGACTTGGGCATTTTCCTGGGAAGTGGGCATCAATTGCTGTGCATAAGGGGGTCCCCGAAACACTCTGGGTTTGAAATCATACCTTCAATACGAGGGTCTGAAATCGGGTCTTCTATATATCCTGGGGTCTCGTGGCCTTCGTTCCTCGTTCCGTGTTTCCTCATTTCGTCTTTCCCTGGATCGCGGAGAACAATGAATAACGGAATCAACCTTCTTGACATGGGCCTTCTTGACAGGTGGATCAGGTGATTTAGAAACAATTGGTGGCTTAGAATCCACGGGATCTTTCAAAGGTGACTTGGGAACTCTAGATGGTTCCATGGGTTCTTTCAAAGGTGACTTGGGAAGCAAATGTTTCAAAGGTGACTCGGGAAACCTAGATTGTTCCATGGGTGGTAACGAATCATAAATCGCATCTTGAGATTGTTCATGGGATGGAGAAGTCATTAGAGTTGGTGGTAAAGGTGAGATAGGTGTTGGTACATTGAACATGTCAATAATATCATCATATAATCTGGGGAATTCATTTTTGCAGGAATGAGTATCATGAGATGATTAGGAGCTTTAAACTCTGCCATCAAAAAATATTTTATTACTATAAAAAAAATAATTTTTTTTTACTTGTAGAGGACAGTTTTAACTGTCCATTTACTTTTTCATTTCAAATATTTTCACACATAAAAAACACACAAAATATTTAGTCTCTTTATTTACAATTTTTTGGTATTGATCAGTTTCCCCCCTTTTCTCATTTCCATGTTTCAACGACTCTATGCGTTTGAATGTTCAGCAGGATTGGTTGAACCAACCTTTAATTATCGTCGGAGGCTCCCATTCCAAAATTTTACCCATGTCACAAAATGGTCCCCATTTGTTTCAAATCTCACCTAAAAACATGTTATAATGCTCGATTTTTTACCCATTATTGTACCTGTTTAAAACACTGTGAAAACGCTGTCAGAAACTTATAGTGAAAAAAGTTAACATTACCTTATATACAGTATATATTTAATATAGAGTAGTATGAATGTAGCAAGTATGTACAGAGAAAGTTTCTTCTTTATTACTGCTTCTTATTTATTGTTGATATAGTCATGAGAATCCCTCTTGTTTCTTTGTGGTGTGAAAATATTTTCCAAAATTCTTCTTTCCATCTCTGCCTACGTTGGCAAGAGGAGGGGCCCCAAAAAAGGGGAGTACTGGTCCCGAACTATGCTCCTTTCCAGTAATCATTCTCCCATTTTTCTGGGGCTCAATACGGTGTCTAAGGGTTGGGTGTTCTGCAGAGGAGGCAGGAGTTGCTCACATCCAGGTGTTGGAGGAGGCAACGCAAGTGGAATGCATGACCACACTGCGTCTTTTCCGGCCAGTGCATCGTGCTGAGGCAAATCGAACACGAGTCTGGCACTTGGAAGACGCAATCGGGCCATTTCTGCCCAAAACATCCATCCAACACTGCTTGAGCCAAACGAGTCCAGGTGGTCAGGTTTTGAGCACCATAGCGTCTCCAAGCCATGTACACCAAATCGTACAGTTTGGGTATGGCATATTGAGTCCATAAGGCTTGGATGAAGGCGCCTTTCCCTTTGGCAGCCTCTTGCTCCATGTATTCGCTATCCAGGTCGGCAGGTTCGAAATAGGAAAAACTTTCAAACCAAGGCACATCATGGGGCTCGTGGTGAGGTAGGATTTCCATCATCAAATCAATAATGTTTATGGCACAGATTGTTTCGAGTTCAATCACCTCGGAAAGTTTCAAACGAATTAAAACGGTCCGAAAATTCATCATAAAGTTGATGTAATCACCGAGGTCCGCCTCTTGGTACATGGCAAGATGCAGTGTGAAAGCTAAATCGTGTTCCATGTCTCAAGAGTAAGATGATGCGACTAGCTTCTGAGCCCTGCTTTTATAGTAGACGGAAGGAGGAAGTCGACTGCTAAGGGAGAAGGAAATCTGTGATAAGGGCTTTCAAGTATGAAATGAAAGACACATGTTTGAACAATCAATCATTTATTGATACCATTTACATTGGTGGGTTGAATAATGAATCCATTGTTACCCAATTTCATGAGAGGATGATTTCTAGGCACCCACAAAACAATGTTGTTTGAAACCTCCGAGGGTTCCTGTTTGAGTCGTTTATTGGTTTGTGGTTGTTCCATGCGCCTCTTTCCAAGATCCAGGCGTTTGACATGAAGGTAGGAGGAAATTGTCTGGGTACTCTTGTCACAACGAGTGATCAGGGGTGGTGTCACCTCCACTGTATTTACGGAAACAGAGGGATCCACCATCTCCATGGGTGGTCTTTCAGGTTCGGCAGGTATTTCAGGTTCAGCAGGTGGCATTCTCAGAGGTTCAGCAGGTGGCATTCTCAGAGGTTCAGCAGGTGGCATTCTCAGAGGTTCAGCAGGTGGCATTCTCACAGGTTCAGCAGGTGGCATTCTCACAGGTTCAGCAGGTGGCATTTCACAGGTTCACAGGTGGTTCAGCAGGTGGCATTCTCACAGGTTCAGCAGGTGGCATTCTCACAGGTTCAGCAGGTGGCATTCTCACAAGTTCAGCAGGTGGCATTCTCACAAGTTCAGCAGGTGGCATTCTTAAAGGTTCAGCAGATCTTTCAGGTTCAACAGGTGGAGTAGGTATTCTTTCAGGTCTTTGAGCAGAGGGAGTAGGAATTCTCTCAGGTTCAGCAGGTCTCTCAGGTAGAGAAAGCCTCTCAGCCACAGAAGGCGTTGCCTTAGCCCTCAAGCAGGTCTCATAAACCATCTGTATGGATGGTTTGGATCCGTTTTGCATCCGACGCATGTCCTGCACCTTTTGGATAAAGGTTTGGACCCACAGTCTCACCAAGATTGAATTGGGAACGGGAGAGTCTTGGACATGCAAGAAAGGAGATGTTTTGTAACTCTCCACAAACAGATTGCTAGGGTTCTCCACCAGAGCAGAACCCGCATTGAGACTGATGGCAAAACTCATGGCGAACGACGACAGTTCGGCATTCAAAATGTTAAAGACGACATCGGGAGTCACCAGTTTTGACTTTTGCGTCAAAATTGGATACTGTTTGTGGGCCGGCAACACATCTTTGCCTTGAATGATGATGTTGTCGAATCTTTTGGCAAATTTGTATACTTTGGAACGACCAAGTAGGGCTCCAACATCCACCAGTCTAAAGTAGAGCTTGCCATCCTTTCCAACCATAGCAGCTAATGGATAGTGTTAATGAGGCAGGAGAATTTTGAACCACATGATGACTCTAAAAGAAACACTGAGAGTGAATGAATTCAACGGAAGGCTATCAAACTTTATTACGCTCTATGAAAAAAAATTTTTTTTTACATGGTTGAATAGATTACACCTTGCCAAGCAGGGTGCTTCATTTTACATTCCGTGAAGAATTTCCGTGTAGTTGGGAAAAACCACTTTTGACATAATTGTACATTGTCTGCCAACGTACGCTATTTTCGTCCGTCATATGCATGGCAAGGGGTAAATATTCTTTTCCATTTTTTAAAATTTCCTCCAATTTTGCTTCGGTGGGTTCGCCGTGCAACATTCGTTCTTGAAACACCATCGATTCCAACAAAACGTGGATGGCACAATCATGGGGTGGCTCTTCTCTCCGACCACACACTAAACAATCCGGTTGACAAGAGCACGGATCGGAAACGACTGGCATGGTGGCTCGATCAATGTTCAAAAGGTACGATAAAATTTTCAAAATTTTATGCAACTCGCATAGGCAGGCCCGTCGTCGAAAATGTCGATAAAATCAGAGAAATAATCGAAGTTGACCGGTATGTTAGAGTCGTAGTATTGCCAAGGAGCTAAGGATTGACCATAAAACAGTTTAAAGCCATTTGCGCAAATTTGGATTGAAAAAGAAGCTCAATGTTTAGGTGCCACACCAATTAACACCAAAGGACATGATGGATTGAATTTCCATCTGCAAAGCCTTGGTCAAACGGAATAAAATCGACCCATTTCTTAAGCGGATGGTGACTAGTGATGAGAAATGGGTCACATACGACAACAATATGCGAATTCGATCGTGGTCAAAATGGGGTGAAGCAGCTCAAACAGTGGCCATACCAGGACTAACGGCCAGGAAGATTCTATTGTGTATTTGATGTGACTGGAGAAGAATCATTTTCAATGGAGTTGCTTCTGCATGGCCGAACACTAAATTCAAATCTCTATTGTCAATAACTGGACCGTTTGAAGTTAGCGATTGACCAGAAATGACCAGAATGAGCCAACAGAAGAGGTGCTGTGTTCCATAAGGACTACACCAGAACACATACTTCCATAGTAACTCGCCATAATCTCTAGGAAATTTTAATTCATCCACCATATAGTCCGGACCTGGTACCAAGTGATTACTACCTTATTCTCGCATTGCAAAACGTCCTGAGTGATAAGAAATTGGTATCAAGAGAAGATTGTGAAAATCGATTACCAGATGTTTTCGCCAATAAAAGCCAAGACTTCTAGGAGAGAGGCATTATAAAGTCACCTTAAAAATGTCAACAAATTATACAACAAAATGGTGTATATTTGACCCAAATCGGACAATTGGAATTATGTTAAATAAAGTCTTGTTTTCCATGCAAAAATAATGGATTTCTTTTTCCCCAACCTAATACATTATGTAACTAAATAAGTCAATATTACAATAATTAGTACCTCATATGTGCATTTCTAGTATGAAAATATGAGAGTCCAAAAAATGTATCACCACGTTATTGAAGGCTATCCTCTTTACAAATACATTCTTTACAATACAAATGTATTATGCCTTATTTTTTCCCAATAATATTGTGCCAGATAGATTTGTTTGTAACATTTTTTAAACACTAACAATATTTATTAAATATTAGTACAGACAAAATTACCTAAATATCCTGATTGAGCTATAGATCGTGTTCAAGAAAAATAAGTACGACTAATACACTTATTATATATGTTCACTAAATAAAACTAGGTAAAAATATAATGTAAAGAATAGAATATTTAAAGTTAAAACTAACATTAGGTAAATTAGAACTAAACTAAAATTAAGCTTACATGACTAGATTAGGAAAAATTGAAAATGTTTTAATTTATGGAATGAATAACAGTATAAGATGAAGTGTATTTATTTATTTTCCCAAGTTCATACAGAATGGATGCGTTGTGTTTGCAAAGTTGCATTGCTCCTTGAGAAGAAAATATCAGTTTCAAGAACTATCATGCTGCTTGAAGTATGGTGGAACAAAATATGTACCTCCTATTTTATAAAACTTTGGACATCCTTTATTCGAAAAAGTGTTCAATATTGTTGAAATATGTACCAGCTTTTGTTCAATAATTATAATTTTGTGAAGTTTATTTAAAATATTTGTAATTATTTCCCTCTAGTGCATTATTTTTATATCAAAAATTCAGCTTATGATAGAGTTAATTATGTATCTATATCCAATAGAAACATGCATCATTAGCAATGGCTGTTCTATTCAACACGACTTCATTTAGCTTACTGTCAGGTATGTTGGCTTTTCGCTGATAGAACAAATATGTATTTTAAAGAAGCCTGGTGTAAAGATTTGAATGACTGGAAAGGAATATAAAAAAAATTAAAGAGCATGAAAATTCTATAATTCATATCCAAGCATGTCGCACATATGACATCTGGAAACAAAATAAAACGGTGGATTCATTACTGAAATGCAGTTTTAAAGAAGTTAATAAGGTTAGCTAAATCTTGCGAAGAATCATAGACGTTACAATGACCCTAGCGATGTGCAATCTTCCTTTTCGTGGACATCGAGAAAATAGTGATTCCACTCAAAAGGGAAATTTTTTGAATATAATAGACCTCTTGGCTAAATATGATTCTCTTCTCAATTTTCATTTGTCATAAAAAAGAATTCAAAAATATCTTAGCCCATAAATTCAAAATGAACTTATTTTTATTATAGGCTCTAGAATAAGAGAGAATATTGTTAAAAATATAAGGAAATGTTCTTTTTTCTCTATTACTCTAAACACGACACAGGATATTTCAAAAAAAGACAAACTGAGTATTATAATAAGGCATGTAACAACTGATTTTAATGATAATAATGAGCCAGATAATATCAAAATTAACGAAACGTTCTTAAGCTTTATAGAGGCGGCAAATCAGACTGCAAAAAGTTTGGAAAGTGATGTGTTAAATTTTCTAAATATACACTGGACATTAATTTGGCGAAGTGTCGAGGACAAGGAAATGATGGGGCAGCCAACATGAGTGGAGCGTATGGGGGATTACAGAAATTAAGGACAAACAACCAAGGGCAAATTACGTTCACTGTTCAACACTCAACCTCAATCTTGTTCTAAACGATGCATGTAATAATGTGCCTCATGTAAGAGAATTTTATGACTTGTCAAAAATATTACACATTTTTTGGCCCAGCATAAAAAGGTGGTGTGATCTGAGAATTGTGCAGAATAACGAGAACATTCAGCAGACTATTAAATCATTATGCACGACAAGGTGGTCACCTCGATTTGACTCTAATATCAATTCGCTACAATTACATTTCGATTTTAAAAGTACTTTTAAATATTTTACTAACCAGTACTAAACAAGAGGAGAAACAGGAAGCATTAGCGATTAAAAAACATATGGAAAAGTTTCAAATTTTTTTTGCTAATTTTCCAATGTCAAATTTTACAAAGCATAAATTTAACTTCAAAAGCATTACAATCACCAAAAATAGATTTGGAAAACGCCAAGACCATGTTAAATTCTAGCTCAACGTCTATAGAGAATCTTCGAAACAATTTTGCTAATATAAAGGAAGAAGCTATTGTGGTTTGGCTAAAAAATTGGTTATCACCCTGTAGTTTGAAAAAAAAGACATAGAAAAGTTACAGTTTTTCGATGATTTCAATGCTGATGAAAAACAGCAAGACAGAGAACGATTGTTTGAGATGGATGTTTTTAATGCCAATGTTGATGTTATTACTACTCAATTAAAAAATCCCTTTGAGAGTATGAATGGCATTTACAAATCATTCAGTTTTCCTTCTCCCAAAAATATTGTAAGAACTTCAAATGATCTCTTCAAAAAGCCAGCAATCTTCAAATAATGAAGCCAGTAATCTTCAAAAAGTATATAGCCTCGACCTATCTAGTGAATTTCCAAATCAAATTATGTCTCTAAAAGCAGTTTTTAGTGAAGATTTAATTAAGCTAAATTCTATAAAAGATTTAGGTAATTTTTTGATGATTCAAAATAAGTTTTCTGCGCCATGTTTACCAGATGTATGTATTGCAGTTTTATTGTTTTTGACTCTTCTAGTTACTTCTGCAACGGCGGAAAGGTCATTTTCTAAATTAAAATTAATAAAAAATTATCTACGTTGTACGATATCAGAAGACAGGCTCTCCTATTTGTCTTTGATAAGTATTGAACAACAAGAAGCAAGAAAAATTGAATTGGACGAATTAATAATCGACTTTGCTAAGAGAAATGTGAGACGTCAATCGCTTTTTTTTTTGTGATTTACTTCTTGAGTGTAGTGCTGTATATTAGCTCTAGTAGTGTGTGTCGCGAACTACCCAACGAACTAGTTACTTTTGTAGTTCAACTTGAGTGGTACTGCGAGCGCATTCTTTTTTGTGCTCATGCTTTCTTATTAGTAACAGCAGTTGTGTCTTTGACTTTTGGCAATTTATGCTAGAATTTTATCGAACTTAAGATCAAGCTCATCCCGGGATTCATAAACGAAAAATTTGGTGATAACTTTTTTCTATCATAAGGATCTGAAATCGAAATTATAATTTTACACTGTTTTTCTTAGTGTATCGTTTTTATTTAAGTTACCAGGTTATCAGTCGACTGTTAGATTTTCCAATTTTTAAAAACTATAAATACTCTAATGTTAAACGTTATTTACTCAGACACAGGTTGATTATATTATATATATACACACACAAATTCAGTTATAAGTTTAATATTTAAATATTTTTACGTGATGTGTAAAGGTACATTATGTTATGGTTTTGCAATTCTTTGTGTATATACAGTTACTCCCAAAATTGAGGGTACACCTACTTTTAAAACGGGAATCAATGTTTAGAATGAAAAAATTATATTAAATGAGGGAAATAATTAAAACCTTTAAGCATAGATGCATTTATTAGATCATAATTCATTATTTGGAATGATAAAACAAAATATTTGATAGTTTAAACATATAATAACTTATAAAGAAAATTAACAGAAATTAATAGCCACAAAATTGAGAGTACATGCATCTATTTTCCTGCATAAACCATGAATAATAAAGATTTAATATTTAGTAGCATAACCTTTTGCTGATATGACAGCTTCCAATCGCCGAGGCATCGATTCCACAAGATGTCTAGTGGTCTCGGGAGCAATATTCAGCCATTCTTCTTGCAATATCGATTTGAATTGTTCCTTGCTTGTAATTTGATGTTTTTGCACAGCTCTCTCAAGGTGGGACCACAGATTCTCGAGAACATTTATGTCGGGAGACTGTAGAGGTGTATTAAGTTGATTCCGACAATGGTAAAGCAGCAATTCTTTTACAACAAACGCAGTGTGCTTGCGGTCATTGTCTTGCCGGAATATGAAATTCGACCCCAGTCCCAATTTATCAGCACTTTCTTTCAAATTGTTTTGCAGTATATTAAGATAAGCCATCTTGTGCATGATTTCATCAATGAATACTAGCTTTCCCACCCCCAACGCAGCCATACACCCCCAAAACATCACCGACCCACATCCGTGCTTCACAGTAGGAATTCTGTGTTTTGGGTGGTGGGAGGTATTTGGTTTATGCCACACCATACGACGACCGTCACTGCCAAAGATGTTGAACTTACTCTCATCGCTGAAAATGACTTCGTTCCAAAACTGTTGAGGCTTTAAAATGTGTTCTTTAGCGAATTTCAATCGCTTGACTCTATTCCTCTTACCAATTAGGGGCTTTTTTCGAGCTACTCTACCATTATAGCCAGCCTTTCTTAGGACTCTTCGTATCGTTTCTGCAGAAACCGATCGACCTAAGGTATTAGAGGTACTAGCTGCAATTTTAAGAGCACTAATTTTAGCACCAATCTTCACTTGATGTATAACTCTTCGCTCGGTTATAGAGTTCATAATTTTCTTTCTCCCTCTTCCTTCGTTATTTGCCAGCGTACCAGTCTTTTTAAATTTTTGCAGGATTTTTTGATGCAAGTAACACTTATTTCTCTTTTTTATTTTAAAAAACCTTATAAATGCTGATATTGTCGTATCAAAATCTTGCTGCGATAGCCCAGTGGTTAAGGTATCGGATCATGGCAGACATTTCATTAGTTCATGACAGGCATGCCATGAGTTCGAACCCAGTACCACTAAAGACCCACCGTGTAGAGGATCGAAACACGTTAAATATGTCGAGAGCTGAAAGTCCTCCCGTGTTGTGGTGTGGTATATAGGAGAGAGAGAGAGTGGTGCCAGCCCAGGTGTCGTCCTCGTCACTTGACCATGGTTCAAGATTGCGAGGTCCGTCGCCAAAAGCCCTCGTGTAGTTGAGTTGAGTTAATATTAACGTCGCACTGTTCAGCTACACGAGGGCTTTTGGCGACGGACCACGTAATTTTGAACCATGGTCAAGTGACGTGGACGACACCTGAGCTGGCACCCCCCTCTCCTAACTACCACACCACACCAACGGGAGGACGTTTCAGCTCTCGACAGATTTAACGTGCATCGCTGCTATACACGGCGGGTCTTTAGTGGTACTTGGATCGAACTCATGACATGCCTGCCATGGTTGGATACCTTAACCACTGGGCTACCGCAGCCCTCCTCGTGTAGTTGAACAGTGCGACGTTAATATTCACTCACTCAGACGTTCTAGGTCAAATGTGTACAGCAGTGTTTCTCAAACTGTGAGGCGAATAATCAAACCAGGAGAATGGAACGTTTGAAATTTTAAATAAGTATTAACAATAAATTTTGGTGTATATTATCGTACTCGTAGTAATGATTTTATTTGTATTCTTCAACGGCAATTTTAATATGTTTTCCTTGTATCATGTACTTATATGCCTTGAATACAAATACGCCAGGTAAATCGAAAAAAGGTCCATCGTATTACGGAGAAGCTTTCATTAAAATCTCTGAAATGAAGTTGAACATCTTAGGGGAGTAGGTAAAAGGATGACTTAGACATTATTGCCCGAAAAGCACCGTCTCTTAAACAGGCATTTATGGCATTAGAACAAAGTGCTAAAAGAATTAACTATGAACGAGAATAAAAAACTAAATATTTACCTTGTTAAAGGCCCAACTTATACAAATTAGTCACATAGAAATTAGCAATTATAAATTTAAAAAGGTTAACTGTTAATTATTTAGGAACGAGATAAATAATAAAATGGAGCTGGCTCCAGAAATTTATAAACGAATCATTGCTGCAAATAGATGTTTTTATGCCTTGAAAAGTTATTTGAAATTCAGGTTTCTCAAATTAAGAACTAAATTGCTTCTTTACAAAAGTCTTATAAGATAATTCCTAAATTATGCATCAGACACTTTGCCATTGACTTTACGAGACGAGGAAAGTTTGGGAAATTTCGAGGGAAAGATCTTACACTGCATTCTTGGTGGGATCCAAGTGAATGGATCACGGAGAAGAAGATCTATGAACTTTACAAAATTTACAAACTGATGTTGTAAAGTTTGTCAAATTACAGAGACTTAAATGAGTTGGTCATCTGGCTAGAATGAATGAAGATAGTTGCAGCAAGAAAATCGTTCTGGCAAAACCCATGGGAAATAGACCTAGGGACAGATCCTCGTTAAGATGGATTGGGTGTGTTGAGAAGGTCCTAAAAATTTAAAGGCAAAAATTGGAAAAAAATATAGATAACTGGAAAGACTTCTGGAGAAGGCCAGGGCCCACCCAGAGCTGTCGAGGCACTGAAGAATGATATTATATGAATTTTTAAATGAAGTTGGGCTTTAACAATAAAAAACAACATGGACTTGAACGGTTAACCATACATCGACCCCCCCCACACACACCACATCTACAATGCGGGCCTTCAGTGGCATTAGGCTCGAACTCATGGCACGCCAGCCACGAGTCCGCGACCCCTGAGCTACCACGGTCCCTCTTCGCTCCAGAAAATTTGTGGAATAATTGCGTAAGCGCAATTCCACATTCAATATACAGAAATATCCATGCAACGCGTATCTGCGAAATCGATATATTCTTTTTGATAGATAGAAGGGATATAAAAAATTGTTTTAGATTTTTTCAAAATCATGAATTTCTTTAATTATAAGTGCAGTTAAAAGGAAATTTGTAATGTCATGCCAGTTATTCAGGAATTCCATTGTCTTGAATATAACAATAAAAATAAAAATTTAACCGAGATCTGTAAAATTAAATGTTAGCTACTGTTTCGATTTTACACTCCACACCTTTTCCATGTACTATTTTCCCGTAAAACTGATACATATGTGTACAAATCAAAATATTGGTTCATTATTTTTCAATTCCTACACTCTTACCTCACAATCTCTATATACACTCAGGAACATTGAAAATAGCGACCCAAGAAGGAAGCTAAGTACAATCGCGAAACTTTGCAAATAAGTACAGCGTAATGTGATATGCAAATGATCCAAGTTTTGTGCCAATACGCATGCTCATACACGCCGAGGTGGCGGTACAATCAGGAAGAGGGTGCTATATAAGCCAGCGCAAATTCGAAGATTTATAAACGTGACGATTACCCGCCGATTGTAGGAAGACTTTGGTAAGCGAAACATGCTAAGTAAACGTGCTAGAAGACATTTCTAACAGTTAAGCGATTTAGAGAGAGAGGCCTGATCATCGGGATGAAAACTACAGGCTGGTCGACGCGCCGTGTTGCTGGCAAGGTGGATCGTTCGGAGTGTGCCGTTAGAAATTGTTGGGAGCAGTGGACACGAGAAGGTACCCACGCGCGGAAAACCCGGTCTGGAGCAACCAGGAAGACCACGAGGAGAGAGGATCGAAGAATCGTGCGGCAAGCACTTGTGGATCCCACAGTGACTCGGTCAACGATAGGAGCAGACGTAGGCGTAGCAATTGTTCCGCAAACAATTTCCAGACACCTTGCAGAAGCAAATCTTAAATCCAAACGACTTTTCCGTGCACTCGCTTTAAAACCGGAACATCGGCAATTGCGTCTACAGAGGTGCCAAGGCAGATCAATGTGGAATGTCACAGATTGGCAAAAGGTTGTGTTTAGTGATGAATCCCGGTTTGTTTTGGGGGCATATAACCGTGTACGGGTGTGGAGGCACCCTGGTGAGCGGTACAATTCCCACCACACTGTTCTACGTCACACTGCCCGCACAGCTGGTGTAATGGTATGGGGGGCATAGCCTATGATAGCCGGTCCACTTTAATTGTGATGCGTGGAACCTTAACGGGCCAACGTTACGTTGATGATATTCTTCAACCCCATGTAGGACCTTCCCTAAATGGTCTCCCAGGTGCAATTTTACAGCAAGATAATGCTCTTCCGCATACAGCAAGAGTTGCTCAAGACTTTATACGTCATTTTCAGACTCTTCATCGGCCAGCCCGCTTCCCCGATTTGTCCCCTGTAGAGCAAGTGTGGGATCAGGTAAAACGGAAGATGCCATCGTGTCACTCTGTATATGATTTAGAGTTGGCTGTTCAAGATTTGTGGGCTATCTGCCTCAGGATAACATAAGGTGTCTAATGAAATCAATGCCGGACCGTGTGGCGGCATGTATTGCAGCTGGAGGTGGTCCAACGCACTATTGAAGTTGCCCAGTATTTGTGTCGTTGCACACCCTGTGTTCGTTTGTCTTGTTTTTGAGATCAAGTGAATCTCTCATCTGCGTCATTATGTGTATTAAATTTCATTTAAATCCGATGCTTTCTTCTTCGATCGCTATTTTCAATGTTCCTGAGTGTATTTATTCATTTATCTTCGTGGAATTTTCAATCGTTAATAAAATACATTTTAAAGCACTCAATTGATCTAAAATTTTATATACATGATTATTTTGGATGGGAATACAATAATTTAATTGTAATTAATTGATTAAAACTAATTATTTAAAGAATTACAGATACAGACACGTTGCCATCATTTCTGGCGACTTAGCGACCCTTTTGGAGACTTGTGTCAAAACTTGAGAGTTTTTTTTACGTTTTAAAGCATTCAAGTTGAACTGAAATTGTATATACGTGATTGTTTAGGATGACATACGTTACTTCAATGATAAATAATACAATTTAATTACCATTTAATTTTGCGATTCTGTCATACGTACATATTTATATTAGTTTGCAACTATTTAATACAAATAAGCTAAAATAAAATTTTTCTTTCTTGATCAAAGTAAGAATTGATTTTTTATATTACTTGTTATAAGTTATATTAAGCAGAGTCTAAAAAATTATCAATCCAAAAATTTTGTAACAATCCGTAATTTTAAACGAAATTTTTAGACAAAAATATTAGTAAATTGTTAAATATTAAAAAATAAATCAAAAGCAGGAAATTTAAAAAATATTTATTAATCAGAATCGAAACATCCAACGTCGTTAATTAAATAACTCTTAAAAGTACAAAAGGTATATCCGCATTTATTCATTCTAGAGTTGAACTGGAAAAGTACAAGTTTAACAATTGCCGATATGTTCCGTCATTATAATCTTTCGAGTGTTCTAAAACGTATGTTGCAAGATTGTATAGTTCCACATTCGTCTGAATACGGCGCTCATACATGGCAGAAAATAAATTCCAAAAGGGCTTAAAAATTTCTATATACATATGGTCTTGAAATTCCCATTCTAATTCATTTGTCAATATAAAGGTAACCACACCATAAAATATATCTTCACTAATATGCTCCTTGAAATCATTTACTATATCTAAAAAAATAATTTGGAATGGCCATTGCAAGAATGTTTTAAATAATTCACAGAATTCACGTGTTTCCAGAACCTTAAGTATGGAGTTGAATTCATCAGCATTTAATAGAGAGATGCACGAATACAAATCATAATGGTGTACTACTCCGGTTTCCAAAGCGAAATAGATGCACTGGTGTCTTATTTCTGGATCTCTAAGTTTCGGGAAATAACTACCTATTCCAACGTAATTTCCACGGAAGAGCACAAGTCTTTCAATATAAGAAATGTTTCCCCGATTTCCGGGAATAAGTCTATGTAATTTGTCGAGCCATAACCTTATATTTCTGGCTCTTGGAAGTTGTATCATTGTGGAACGCCTGAATGATTTTGCCATGTTTCTCCATAACATTTGCGCATCGTCTTCGAAGCAGTATTTGCATGCCAAATGAAAGCGTTTTTCGATATCCCAGCCCTCATCGTGAATAAAATGTCGAGCAGTTTCAAGTCGATCAATCACCCCAAATGAAAACCAACTTAGTTTGTTTTTTAAATTGCAGCTGTCCTCTTGCATAATAAATCTATGGCTTTCGAACCATTTGTTTATCTCCAAGCCCAGTGCTATAACTATACCTCTTAATTGCTTTTGGACTTCGAGTGGTAGATGTACGATTATTTGGTCTTCGGGGTTTCTTCGGGCAGCGTTAAGACGTGAAAATGTTGCGCAATAAGTTGGTAAAACTATTTCAGAAATCTTTCTCACTATTGTTTGTATATATTTTATATTCGGGAATGTTCGTTCCAGATCATCTAGATCAAATGTGTATAAAATACCCTGGGCTATTCTTGCATAAGCTATAAGTTCAAGTGAAGGCCAAAACTTGGTATTCATATTAGCCTTAAAACAGGCGGACAAACAAGTGTTGGTACTAGAATTTATAATTTGCGGTCAGATTTAGTAGCTCTGATGTGTTTCAAATGATAAATATGAGATAATTTTACACATTGTCACTCGATTTACTGTTCCTTTTAAGAGTTAAGGATGTCCGAGAGAAGGATTGAAGTCCTTTGCTCACAATGTGGACAAATGCTTTTTATCCAAATATTAGAAAGGTTTCTCTTTTACATCCTGTTTAGCAGACACTTCGCATGGAAGAATAGCTCAACTCATATGAGCTGCTTTAAACTTTCTAGTTCTTCAATCTCTGTATTCAATTTAGTTCGTCAATTAGCAACTTCTTTAACTTAACCTGAAATGAAAATTAGAGAATATCGTGAAAAAAATGAGTTTCTATTGTTGAATTGTTTTACAGTTCTTATTGCATTTCTATTTCAGCAGAATAGTCTATTTTAAGCTTTGTTGGCGAAAATGACAATTCAAAGCAATTTAAAAAAATTACTGTCATAACCTATAGATAACGGAGTCTCTAAATCCCCTCCCCAAAGATCTTTATATAGAAAATTCATTATATAGAGGTTCATCTTTCAATTTTATTTATAAACCACATAAAACAAATTTTAAATTTTCACAAACACTATATATTAAAAAAGTAATTATTCCCACCTTTATATAAATTAATATATATTTATTTTATATATCTTACCTATAAAAAAAAGAAAGAAAAACGCCTTTGACGCCTTTATCCCCTTCTTGAAGAATTAAATTTTTTTCTTTCATATTTAACCCCTTACGTTTTGACATTTTCGAGCTACAAGAAACGAAGTTTCCTGCACGGCAGAAAAATACTACAAATGAATGAAAACTAGTTTAAGAACACGAGGCTCTAGCGAGAGTGAAAGGGGATATGGAGTGAGTGAATATTAACGTCGCACTGTTCAGCTACACAAGGACTTTTGGCGGCGGATCTCGTAATTCTGAACCATGGTCAAGTGACGACGATGGTACTTGAGCTAATGACCCCTTCTCCTAACTACCACACCACACCAACGGAAGGACGTTTGAGCACTCGACAGATTTAACGTGCTTCGCTCCTTTACATGGCTGGTATTATGTGGTACTGGGCTCGAACTTACGACATGTGCATGCCATGATACGATACCTTTTCCACTGTGCTACCGCAGCCCTGAGAGAGTATATCGAGAGATATACTCTCTCTGGAGATATTTCTAGTGAACTGGACAATGGGGATTAAATGTTAAATTTCTAGGGCAAAATGCCGAGAATTCTATTGCTCTCGGCGAAATACTCACCTAATCAAACCAGTTCAAGATTTATGACCACCAAAAATGTGTCAAAAGAGAGAACTTGAAACGTCCAAAAAAAGTAAAAAAGTTAGATATTTACTTCGGTATTCACTGCTTGGCTACAAAAAAAAGATACACTTGTATATAAGGAGAAATTGTTTACATTTTCGTTATATTAAGCATCATTTAAAATTTTAATCCAAAAATGTGTAGCAAAACATAATTTTAAGTTTAATTAAAATTATAGGTCAGAATTCTTAAGAACTGCTTAATTTTAGAATAAATTCAAAACCGTTAAAATGCAAAAAATGATTTATCTGAACCCAAAAATTCAACATCATTTAAAACTGAAGTACAGAAGCATGTAATAACTTATTCTATAGTCTAGTCGGGAAAGTACAAGTTTACCAATTGCCGATCTTGTCTTGAATCATAATATTTCGAGCTATCCAATAGATATTTCGCAAGACCGTATAATGCTACCTCCTTCTTAAAACCGTCTTTATACGTGGCATTCCAAATATTAAAATATATGAAATCCAAAAGCGTTTAAAAATTCCTGCATACAAATAATCTTCAAAACCCTTTCCTAATTTATAATTTAAAATAAATGTTACTACGCAAGAAAATAAATCATTACTTATATGCCGCTGGAGAAGAAGAGAATTGAATATTAACGTCGCACTGTTCAGCTACACGAGGGCTTTTGGCGACGGACCACGTAATTTTGAACCATGGTCAAGTGACGTGGACGACACCTGAGCTGGCACCCCCTCTCTAACTACCACACCACACCAACGGGAGGACGTTTCAGCTCTCGACAGATTTAACGTGCATCGCTGCCCTACACGGCGGGTCTTTAGTGGTACTGGGCTCGAACCTGTGACAAAGCAAGCCACAGTCCGATACCTATACCACTCGGCTACCGCGGCCACTATATGCCGCTGGAAGTCATATAGTAAAGAGTGTTTTTTTTCCAGGTATAGAAGTTTAAGTTGGCATTACTTTCCAAGATGGCGTCCGATTTAACAGCTGTCAAGTGATTTATTCTCAGTTTGGTTTGGCAATTCATCAAAACGATCATCAAGCAAGGCGTAGATTTGTCGAATGGGCGCAAAACGAGATTGCCGTTGTTCCCGATTTTCATAAGCGAATTTTGTTTAGCGATGAAGCGCACTTCTGGTTGAATGGCTACGTCAACAAACAAAACTGCCGCATTTAGAGTGAAGCTAATCCACAAGTGTATGTCGAAACACCGTTACATCTAGAAAAACTGACTGTTGGGTGCGCTTTATGGGCTGGTGGAATCCTTCTTCAAAAACGATGAAGGCCATAACGTTACAGTCAATGGTGATCGGTTTAGAGCCATGATTACTAACTTTTTCATTCCTGAATTGAATAATCATGATATCCAGGAGCTGTGGTTCCAACAAGACGGCGCAACATGTCACACAGCTCGTGCCACAATCGATTTATTGAAAGACACGTTTGGTGACCGCCTAATTTCACGTTTTGGACCTGTGAATTGGCCTCCAAGATCTTGTGATTTAACACCGCTAGACTATTTTCTGTGGGGCTATGTAAAGTCATTGGTCTATGCGGATAAGCCACAAACACTTGACCATTTGGAAGACAACATTCGGCGTGTTATTGCCGATATACGGCCACAAATGTTGGAAAAAGTCATCGAAAATTAGACGTCCAGATTGGACTACATCCGAGCCAGCCGTGGCAGTCCTATGCCAGAAAAAATGCCCATATTTAAAATGTAATGCCACAAGATTATCTTCCGAATTAAAAAAAATTCATGTCAATCGAATAATACATCGTTGTTTTATTGCAATTTAAAGTTCTGTACCTCTCAAAAAAACACCTTTTACTAACTTATGCTGCTGTATTCATTTAAGTTAAGAGAATTCAGACTCTCCCTTTTCAGAGTAAAGATAATTGCGGACTTAAAAGCAAACAATGCTCAGAAGTAGCATTTGGTCACTTCATTTGCTGTGCTATTGAGGAGTCAAGGAGTTTTGAGAAAACGACTGAAGACTTTTAGCCACAATGTGGACAAATGTTTTTCTGGCAAATATTAGAAAAGCTTTTCATTTACATTCTGTGTAGCAGACATTTCGCATAGAAGAACCTTGCTCTTCATCTACTCTGCCATAAAATTTCCAATTTTTCGATCTATTCACAATTTAGCTTGTTAATTTTAGCAACGTATTTAATATAATCTAAAAAGAGTTATAATACCGCGAAAAAAAGATTTTCGAAATGGTTTTTACAATTCTTATTGCATTTCTATGTTAGCAGAATAGTCTTTTACTAGCTTTTTTGAGGAAATCGACAATTCAGAGCATAATAAAATCATTACATGCTTTTATTAATAAGGTGCCCCCTCATTCTAATTGCAGAAGAAAATTCATAGGGAAATTATATATAGCTAATCCTTTCGAAATAAAATCTATAAAAACTTACAATACTTTTGGGCCTACATTCGATGTAAAAGCAAGCCTTTTACGAAATAATTTTGATGACTAAGAATAAATCAATCAGCGACAAAGTTGAAATTGTGTTTCACTTAAACTCTCTTACACACACAGTATATGCATTTATTTAATTTCATTTTGTAATTTCCTTAACCTATTAAACACATGTCGGTACTTCTACAAAAAAATAATGGTAGATTGATCGTTTAATATCTCACGTTTGATAATTGTCACCATTGCTTCTCTAGTAGCTTTGAGCATTGTGATTTGACGAGGTTGACACGAACTAGAACTCCTCCCTGCGCACTTTCACACCAAAGTAAAATAAGGACTTAGATTTCCTCGATTGATTTAGCATGTAAAACTCGTGCATATACTGCGAGTCAAATTACACCAGGATTGAAATTTAAAATACACACACACACACACAATACACTAAACTTAATCGAATTTAGACCAAATCTTAGGTTCTGGTTCAGAGTATTGTTTCAAAATGGTTTAAAGCATTGAAGCAATTGATTTTAAAATTGAAATTTATGTATTTAATTAACATCGCGCGTACTTCGTTTTAAATACTTCCTTGTGGATATAAAAATGTATGAAATCTAACTGAAGTTACAAATTTCATTTTACCCTTTCATTCCAAAATCATCAAATAACAGTCCAAACAGTAAAATACTGTCCATAAATCCAACATCACTTTCAGTTATTGTATTGGGAAAAAACTGATTCACTTTCATGTTTAGAAGCTACAAATGGAAAACTTTGATAAATTTTTGTGTAAAATCCTTGGTTAAGATGAGATTTCGGAACCGTGATTTTCAAAAGCCGTATTTGTGAATAATCGATTTTTATGTCACTTGAATCAGTATATAAATATAAAGTTATTTAAGAACATTGTTATTAATTAAAAATTACATGAAAGCGATTTTTTTTGCAAAAAGAAAAAAATTACAACCGTTTTCCTTTCATGAAAAGTGATTCTCTAACATATTTTAGATATAGCCATAAGACTTCTGTACAAAGACTGAAATGGTTTTTGAAATATACAATTTAGAAGTGGATTTATTCGCATTTTCGAATAGAGAAGTTTCAAAAATCCTGCTGCTATTATTGCGACTGATTGTAACTCTAAAAATGTGAAATTCAGAATTTGTAGTTTAGACTCTGATGTGAGAAGTCTTTGCTCTAGTAAAGGGCAAAATATTTTAGAAGAATTTCTCATAGAAAGATAATTTGAAAATGTTCTTTTTGGTAAAAAAACCATGCATTTGAATTCTTTGTTTTAGTATTAAAACTTTTATATGCATTGCGAAACACACACACAAGTGGCACTAAATATCAAAAAGATTCATTTGCAAAATTACGGTTTCGAACACAGTTGATTACCATACACTTTAGAAGGTTTTTGAGGCAATGTTGTATTTAAGTCAGTGTTTATATATCAAGCTGTGGAGTGTGACAACTCTACGAGGGGGCGTATTAAAGAGTCGCGAAAACTAAAGACCTTAAAAAATTACTCAAAGTTACGAAATAAAATACATTCCGACAATAAAAAATAAAATTACACATTTACACTAATAAATATACCAGTACTCTGTTCAATGTATTTTATAGTTAATTTTTTTAAAAATAAAAAGTTAATAAAAATTATCAGTGATCCCACGGCTTGTTAGCATATATAAAACTTAATACTCGTCTTGATATAATTAGTACTGTTTATAATTAATCCCTTAAATGTCAATTAAAAATTGCACGATTCGCTCCCCAATTCCCCTGTTTACCACTTACAGTTACATCCAAAATTGAGGGTACACCTACTTTTAAAACGGGTTGATTTATTGAATATTAACGTCGCACTGTTCAGCTACACGAGGGCTTTTGGCAACGGACCACGTAATTTTGAACCATGGTCAAGTGACGTGGACGACACCTGAGCTGTAACCCCCTCTCCTAACTACCACACCACACCAACGGGAGGACGTTTCAGCTCTCGACAGATTTAACGTGCATCGCACTTTTAAAACGGGAATCAATGTTTAGAATGAAAAAATTATATTAAATGAGGGAAATAATTAAAACCTTTATGCATAGATGCGTTTATTGGATAATAATTTATTATTTTGAATGATAAAACAAAATATTTGATAGTTTAAACATACATATAACTTATAAAGAAAATTAAAAGAAATTAATGGTCACAATATTGAGAGTACATGCATCTATTTTTTCCTGCATAAATCATGAATAATAAAGAGTTAATATTTAGTAGCATAACCTTTTGCTGATATGACAGCTTCCAATCACCGAGGCATCGATTCCACAAGATGTCTAGTGGTCTCGGGAGCAATAATATTCTTCTTGCAATACCGATTTGAATTGTTCCTTGCTTGTAATTTGATGTTTTTGCACAGCTCTCTCAAGGTGGGACCACAGATTCTCGATAACATTTAAGTCGGGAGACTGTGGAGGTGTATTAAGTTGATTCTAAAGCAGCCGTTCTTTTACAACAAACGCAGTGTGCTTGGGGTCATTGTCTTGCTGGAATATGAAATTCGACCCCAGTCCCGATTTATCAGCACTTTCTTTCAAATTATTTTGCAGTATGTTAAGATAAGCCATCTTGTGCATGATTCCATCAATGAATACTAGCTTTCCCACCCCCAACGCAGCCATACACCCCCAAAATCATCACCAACCCACCTCCGTGCTTCACAGTAGGAGTTGTGTGTTTTGGGTGGTGTGAGGTATTTGGTTTACGCCACACCATAAGACGACCGTCACTGCCGAAGATGTTGAACTTACACTCATCGCTGAAAATGACTTCGTTCCAAAACTGTTGAGGCTTTAAAATGTGTTCTTTAGCGAATTTCAATCGCTTGACTCTATTCCTCTTACCAATTAGGGGCTTTTTTCGAGCTACTCTACCATTATAGCCAGCCTTTCTTAGGACTCTTCGTACCGTTTCTGCAGAAACAGATTGACCTAAGGTATTAGAGGTACTGGCTGCAATTTTAGGAGCACTAATTTTAGGATCAATCTTCACTTGATGTATAACTCTTCGCTCGGTTATAGAGTTCATGATTTTCTTTCTCGCTCTTCCTTCGTTATTTGCCAGTATACCAGTCTTTTTAAATTTTTGCAGGATTTTTTTTTTTTAGATGCAGTTAACACTTCGTCCAACTTCTTTAGCAATATTCCGCAGGGATTTACCTCCATTTGACAGTTTAATAACAAGTTTTCTCTCTTCGATCGTCGTTTCCTTTCGATTCTCCATTTTAATCAAGACATCAAATCACAAACATAAATTTGCTATCAGATAGCCTTTGAAAACCTTCCTTTATCATAGATCTATTATCAAATTTCTATTTAAAAAATTACTGGTAGTTTTGCATAGTGATTAAAGAAGTGTACCCTCAATTTTGTGACATTAAAATGGTATAGTTTTTCTTTCAAACCTTCACATTTTTGTTTCAATCAATTTCCACATCTTACATTTGATGGTATGTGGAAGAGTAATGTATGCATTTTGAATGTACAAAAGTGCGTTAACATAGCGTATTAATTTCTACACCTGGTGATCCGATGGTGAATTCGGAATTAAGTGTACTCTCAATTTTGGGAGTCACTGTAGGTGAGCGTATGGGATGTATTGGGGGTTACAAAAGGAATAAAGTGGCAAATGCTTCGTAAACCCTGTCAAGATCATTAAGTTATATTACAAAGTATTGAATTCAACACGTTGTTACTGTATGGAGGTAGGGGTTATGAAAATTATTATTGAATATTGAGTCGCAAATATTGAAAGTTTGAGAAGCACAGATTTAAATTGTACAATTGATTTATTGTTTCAATTAGGAAAGTGAAACTATATAGTTCGACAATCCCCTTGCATGACAGGTTTTTGGACAGTTCTAGTTCAAAGCCCTTGATGTGCGATACAATATCCATTGTAACGTCGTTACTCCCAACGAGGATCGGCGTCTTTGGTGAACCCGACACTCACACGTGCATCTTGCAGCTGCAGATAAAAGGTTGTGGCATGGCCGACCTTGCAACCCCTTTTTTGACCCCCGAGGAATCGAAACCAGCCGATCGGAGGATGAAAGAGAGAAGCTTTGAACTTACTCGGGAGCGGTGGCTAAACGATTCCTCCTCTCACAAATTATTGAACTCTAGCAATCTTTAAATAAAATTAATAACTTCAATGTATAATTCTGTAAATAATATTCGATAGTGGTGACGTAAATAAATTCAATATTTAAATTAACCAGGAATACACTACCGTTATTCTTTCAAACGTTACACCATGTTTTAACACCAAAATGTTCCGACGCCAAAGGTGCATTTAAAACGAAAAAATATTTTTGGATTTTGGAACTTGATATTTTTAAAGAGCTGTCCACACGAAGGTCATTTATTATTTAAAATTTGATTTCATATTATGTCACCCTCTGAAACAGCCCGTGGGCTATTGGCGACTGACCTCACAATTACGAATCACAGTCAGCTTTAGCCCAGAATCTGACCTGACATTTGAGATTCTGTTATTAAAATTATCAACCCCAGTCCACTTTATTTTTGTTAAACATTTGTCTACTAAATTATTCTCGGACCCATTCGATTCGTTGACCTCCAAGATTTGAAAAAAAGTTAAGTTATTTCGTTTTTTTTTCTTTGTGTCTAGAATAGCTATGTATTCATATTCTAATTTCGTGGCTGGTTATGCATCTGTCAAGTCAGCGTCCTAGCACCTCCAATATTCTACGGTCTAGAAAGGCTCTAGTACACGGGAACTCACTATTTTTTCCCGCCGTAATATATTTCATGCCGGTTGCAATATGAGGATTAATGGAAAGAACACCATAAGACCAAGGCAATATCGAACACTTAAAATGTGGAAAATCGATCAAAATATTATATCTTTTTTTGCTTTTAATAATATATTAATCTCTATCAAACACACACAAAATTTTCTTCACTTTTAATCATTTTTTACCTAGTTATGGGGTAGTTTCGAATCCGTATCATTCATAACCATACAAACAAAACTTCCAAGCCGTTTGATAATTTGATATTTATTCTTTTGACAAAAAGCTTCTTATTTTTTATTTCAAACCTTAATTTATCAAATGCAGAATGGCAGCAAAAAGAAGTTTTGACTGAACTCCAGACTGAAACCAGTATTATTTGTTCATAATTAAAAATCAGTTTCATCCATAAATTGATAACTACTCCAGTTCATTTCCTAATTCATTGTTATTTGTTATTACAAACCTTTACAGTTTCGAATAAAATAAATCTTGATATTCGCACCCGTATGACATCGACAGCAAAATGAGTCGATTTGATTGCTTGATTGAGAGGGGTTTCTGCTAAATTAAATACATTTTCTTAAGATAATGGGCCATGAACGGGCCACTTAGAAAATCCCGATGGGCGGCAGGCTGAGTATAGCTGCTCTAGTCTATACAAGCAATTTGAAAGTTGACTGAAAATTACGAAGTCCTTCACAAAATTACGTTTTTTTTTTTTATTAATGTCTAGTTTTGAAGTTACACGATAACTGTTAGCGATAGACCTCTTAATATTGTGATCCTAGGTCAAAGACGAAGATGATATTTAAGCCCACACCATGCCATGTAAATACTTCGACCGATTCAACGTGCATTGGTGTTTCTACATGGTGGGTCATCAGCTGCTGTATATTTCCCGAGAGCGCATTTGAACCCATGACTAAATAACGCTACAAGGATTACAGAACATGACCACATTTAAACGACGAACGGAAGAATTAGATATAGCTTCAGTTGATCTCAAATACGTTGAGTCATTTCGAAGGACTAATTCTATAAATATTTATGGTTGCGAGATATATAAAAGTGATCCAAGAAAAAAATTAGTTTATTAAATTAAAACTTATTCTTCAAGCACTTTATTTTAAAATAGATTATAAAAAGAACCTTTACTTCGTTGCACTAAAAATGACATAATTTTAAAAAAAATTGGATTTTTCTAAATTTAAACAAATTATTGTGTTTTATATATGAATACTTATTTTCTGGTAATATTGGTTCACGCACAGTCTCTATCCCTTTCGTAGTCTTTAAATTAATGCTTTTTAAAATTCACTTAAAATGGGACGTCTTTATTAATGGCATTTTCTAGGCAAGAAAATTATGATTCCATAATTCTGGAATTCATGATAATATTTGAATACAGATAGTTTAATGCCATCGCTTAAAAATTTCTTCCGAATGAAAATTAGATTTGATAAACTCACAATATGTTACAAGACTTAGTTAACGTGAGAAAGATTCCAAGATATTAATGGAAGCTAATCTATAGTTGATCAACATCCAAATTAAAGTTCAGGAATCTGAGAATAAACTTTTTAATTGCACACTTAACAATTTGTAATACCAATTAAAAAATTCCAAAATTAGGAGGGCTGCATTTACCCGGGCTGAAACAGATCTAACACATTGCGTCTCAGGGGTGTTTAATTTCTCTGGAGGGCTGAAAATATAAGCAATATTCAAATATATAACTCTTTGAATCTAAAATTAAGTAATTCGTATCTTTCCAACCATCCATCAATATAAAGGAGAAAAGCGACTCACTGACAATTCACGATATCTCCGTAACTATTAAACCTACAGAATTCGAATTCAGTAAGCGGGTTCCTTTCATAAAGTAGACATCCGCTGAAAACGGATTTCGCAAAGATCGAACCCAAGGGGCGTTATAAGGAATTAGTTTCATTATTAAACTGTTAGATACATAGTTTTGAAATGTGGTACGCAGATTCCTTTCATAGAGTAGAAATCCTCGACAAAATGAGTTTTGTGAAAATCAAATCCCAAGTGGCGTTATAGATAATTGTTTCCATTTTTAAACTATTAGACTTATAGTCTCTAAATTTGGTACGGAGATTCATTTTCTGGAGTCGAGGTCCGCTACAAATTAGATTTTACAAAAATAAACCTCCAAGTCGTGTTGCGGGGCTTAAGGGGCGTTTTAGATAATCATTTCCGTTTTAAAATTATTTGACGTACAGTCCTAAAATTTGGTAATCAGATGCCTTTCGTAGAGGGCATATCAGCTACAAAATGGGTTTTATGAAATTTGACCCCAACTGGCGTTGCGGAGAATTAAGAGGCGTTATAGGTAATTATTTCCTTTTTTAAACTTTTAGACGTACGTCCTTGAAATTTGGTAAGCAGATTCCTTTCATAGAGTAGAGAAGCGCTATAAAATAGGTTTCACGAAAATCAATCCCCCCTCCCCTCCCTACAAGGAGCATTTCGGGTGATTAAATGGTGGAATAGGTAAATATTTCCTTTTTAAAATATTAGTCAAACCTGCTTGAATATTGATAAGCATGCTTCTTTCATGGGATAGAGTTCTAACAAAGAGAGTTGCGAGGGATCAAGGGAAGTTCGCGAGAAAAATTCCGCTTTTTGAATTCTTGGCCAACATACTTGAAATTTGTTAAGCATGCTTTCTCGTTGAATAGATAAAAATAGAATAAAAATAGGATTTACGGAAATTGACTCCTGGAAGAAGCGTTACTGGGGCGAATTGAAGGAAAATTGCCTTTTCGAATTATTAGGACTATAATAATGAAATGTGGTATGCACGTTTCCTTTGTTGAATTGAAATCCACTAAGAACGATTTTTTTGGAAATCGACCCTCAACTTGGTTACGTTAAGCATTAACAGAAAAAATTCAATTTTTTACTAAACTTTGACTTGAAATTTGTCACGCATGTTTATTTTACGTATTAGAGATCCGCTGAAAATTGGTTTTGCGGAAATCCACTTGGTTATTGAGTTATGAGAGAGCAAAAAGTAATGCTACTTCAATTTTAGAGATTGTTAGAAAAATATTAGAAGTTATCTCCTTTTTATATCAAGAGTTGAGAATTACAGGTATAAGTATATTTTTCAGTACAATCGAATTCTTAATGTGCTAGGGACTTAGATATCGATTTATATCCTATATTTAAAGAAGAAAAGTGACTCATCACTATACCTCCGGAACTATTAAACCTACAGACTTGAAATTTGTTAAGTAGCTTCCTTTGAAGGAGTAGAGATCCGCTAAGAACTGATTTTGCAAAAATCGAATCCCAAGGGGCGTAAAAGGGGTTTAAGTGGCATTACAGATAATTATTTTTTATTTTTAAACTATTAGACGTACAGTCTTGAAATATAGCAAGCAAATTAGTTTCATAAAGTAGAGATCCACTACAAAATGGATTTTACGAAAATCTATTCCAAGGGATGTTGAGGCGGCTGAAAGGGCATTACACATAATTGTCTCCATTTATAAACTATTAGGCGTACAATCTTGAAAAATTTAGTAAGCAGATTAGTTTCATGGAGTAGAGATCCACTACAAAATGTGTTTTGCGAAAATCGACTCTAAGTTGCTTTGCGGAGTTGGGAGTCTTATGGATAGTTATTTCTGTTTTTAACCCGTTAGACCTACCCTGCTTGGGAATTAGTAGGCATGTTCCTCCTCATGGAATAGAGTTCCTCTGACAAAGAGTGAAAATAAGTCACCAAGGGTTGTTATGAAGGGTCAAGGGGGATTATAGAAAAAAGTTCCATTTTTTAAATTGTTAGACCTATATACTTGAAATTTATTAAACATGCTTCTTTTTTTTTTTGTTGAATATAGATCCACTAAGAATGATTTTTTCGGAAATCGTCTCCTCGGGGAGCGGGGATTACTGTGTTGTATTGACAAAAAAAATTCCCGTTTTTGAAGTACTAGGACTATAATAATGAAAATTGGTTAGCATATTTCTTTTTTGTTGAATTGAAATCCCCTAAGAACGGTTCTTTTACAAATCGACTCTCAAAAGGGGTTAAGGAGTGTATTGATATCAAAAGTTCCGTTTTCCCTCTATATGATTTAGACTTTAAATTCGGCACGCGTGTTTATTTTAAGTAGAGATTCACTAAAAATTGGTTTTGTTGAAATCTACTTGGTTTTGGGGTTAAGAGAGCGCAAAAAATCATTCTACTTCAATTTTAGAGATTATTGGAAATTATTAGTTAGAATTTCTCTATATACTTTTTATATCAAGAGGTGAGTGTTACAAGTATAAGTATATGTTTCAATACAATCGAAATTTTAAATGCAAGAACTTGGGGGGCAATAAGTATTACATATATAAACAGTATATATATATATATATCCTGAAATACCCAGTGCAGCAGGTGAGTAACAGCCAGTTATTTATCAAGGGATGGGTCTGCAGAAAAGTGTAAAATGTTAAAAATATAATCATAATTTTAAAAAATTTTAAGCATACGAAAATAAGAAACATTTCTATAAGAAATATTACGTTTTACGTGGCGCATGCTATTTTATAAAATAGTAGCTTTAATTACTTGCTATAAGTTGATTTATAAATTTCAATGTATCCTTATTACACTGTAGTATTTTTATATAAATAGAATAAATTTTTTAAAAATAAAAAAAATACATTTTCAAATTTTTTTTTTAAGAAACTTTAATAGTGTTCAAATATTTTGAAATACAAAAGATATATTATTCTTAAATGATGTAAGGTTTAAAGAGTATGATTCATTTTGTAATTCTATCAAGTTTTATACATCAGAGGCTAATATTTTAGTAAATACGCAAAAATCAGCAACGCAAAAATTAATTAATATTTATTACAAAATTATTTCTTATATTCATATGCTTATAATTTTTAAAATTATTATATTTCAAACACAATTTATACTTTTTTTTGAAGCTATAATACTTTGTAAATGTGTAAAAGATTCGAATTATTTAATTTAAAAGGATTATAACCGTTTGAAAATGGTTTATATTTTCACACCTCGAGAGAAAATTAACACCCCTCAGACCCCTTCGGGATAACGTAAAAACACATGAAATTCGATTGCTTATTAACGCATCATTTCGAAACTACACTGACTGTTCACGACAGACCTCACAATTTTCAGTATAGTTCTATTATAAGGACGATATTTCTTTTTAGATACCCTACTCTCACAGGTGCTAATTTGATGTACGAATGCTTTTATGTTCGCCAAGATAGAATAACATTACAATATGTTTACTTATATAATTTTATATAGTAGTCACCATGGGGATGATGCATATTATGGTTAACCTTTATCGTTTTTCCAAGGTAATTCTATTCATTTAAGAAAATTTTAATTCGATTTCTTTGAAAATGTAACTATTTTTATTGCGTTTGTTCTTCGAGTTATGATTTCAGTCTTCTGCTGTATTTTAAGCTATTTTCGAATATTGATATTACTAATATCATTGATGAGTGCCATGACATTTTTAAAAAACACAAGGGCTGTTATTTTATATATTCCTGCAAATCACACTTTTCCACCATATTTTACATTTAAATAATGCATTTTTAAACGTTCTATGTGCTCTATGAAATTCATTACATGATATCTAAGTTTTGGAATATTGCAAGTTATCAGCAATTATTAATGGCTATTCATAATTTGGTAAAATCCTAGGAGATCCCACACCCTTGGCAACAGAACGAAAAAAGCGCCAAGGCAGAACGAGATGGTGCCAAGCGAACCCGACAATGGCGGCAAGTGTATACAGAGAGATAAGGTGGTTGCGTAATGAAAATATATGTAAATAATATAGAAATAAAACATTTAAAATATAAAAAATATAAAAACCACACTTACTTTCTTACTGCTAATCTTTTCCGAGTGGAGGGTACAGCATAACAACAGATTTTAAAAAAGTCTTGAAGGTCTCATCGCTAAGTGAATGATCATGCGAGCTCCGCCATTTTTATTCTGCGAGGTAATGGTCGCGAACATACCTTCGGCGTGGCTGGTGCAATTTCGAAAAAAGCGTTTTATTGTCGACCATGTTACATCATGCCGATCGTTACATTTAGGACATTCATAACTCTAAGCAATCCTTTCTTCATACACTATTCAATCAATTCTTTCTAACCTTTCGTATTTGACAAAGTAAAAAATTCTAAGATATATTCCTTCACACACGCAACCATTCCAGCCCTTATTCCCCAAAACAAAATGAAATTCTAAATGTCCCTTCCCCCGACAAAAATAAGAAAATTCCAGAAATAGTTAGGTTTACCATATCTAGTTATCACAGTACGATTACCAAGATGGCACAATTGTCGCCAACCAAAATAATTCGCGCCAAGGGTGTGGGCTCTCCTAGGACTGAACCGGGGAGGATGTTGATTGTTTATATTTTAGACTGTTTTGATTTAATAATTTTAATTAAAGTGTATTGAATCGTAACTTCTGAATAAAATATAGCTACACCAAAAAATGAATATAAAGGGATTTAACAAGGAATAATAAGTAATTTCCATAAAAAGTAGCCCGAACCTAAGAAAAATATACCAGAGTAAATAAAAGAGAAATAATTTAATGTTTCTTGTGCGGACCGGGGGTTGCGGAACACTGTTTTAGACTGATGAACGAACGATCTACAATTTTTCTCAAACGCAAATTATATTCATAATCCGGACTTCCGTAACAAAATATTTTCAATCTCAGTCAGTAAGCAATCATTTCTTTCTTTCCTCTTTCATTCAAAAGAAAAAAACCAATAGGTTGACCTTAAAAAAATAAAAACGTGGTTTCCATAAAATGTCAAACCTTTCAACATGACCGTCGGAAAAAAATGACCGCTGTTTGAATTCTGATAAACTAAAACAAATCCAGTCCCAGTAGGATTACTACCCTAAATTTTGCAGGGGTTTTCATATTGCAAACTTTATCGCCAAAATTTTGGCATCAATAAGTGTGCCTTCCTAGGATCCAACCACAGATTTTACTCGAATCCTAAAGGCAAGTCTTATTAAAAATTTTTGAAATTGAGTAAATGACCTTTAAAACGAAAATCATACACAATACTGAAAACTCCGTGTCGCCAGGTACATCACTAAACCTACTCAATGCGAGAACATATAGAAACGGGGCGTTTCTTAAGCACAAGTGTGCCCCTACAAAACTATCACTCATTTCGAGCTAAAAGGCGAGATCAGTATTAACCATTCCTTTCAAAGGCTTTATTACAGCTCGTTACAGCAATCGGCCGATAATTCAGAGGATTATTTGAATGCTCCCCAGATTTTAAGATGGGAATTTAGAATAACTTCACACCAAGGGTAACTTTCTTTATTCCAGATTCTATACAGTATTTCTATATACGTAGGTGGATCCAAAAATAAAAGGTTACAAGCTGCAGCATTTGAAAATTACAGATTGTAGAGAAATTGTTTTCCTCCAAAAGCGGAGACAAATGGCACTACTTGTCATACAGCTGGTTTGCAGGTAGGTAGTAGAAGTTCCCAGATGTTTCATGACGATATTAATGCGACGCTAGTTAACTTAAGTTAATTTAATTTATTCTTATTATTCATTTTATAATACCCAGGTTCTAATTTATCATTTGGCGTCACACTATAGCTTAAGTTTAAACATTAGATCTATAAAGACAAATAAAACAGGACACTAAATTAAAAAGCCGTTATTGTAAATAAATTAAGTGTTAATTTAAAGAACATTTAAATTACGTTAAATACTAAGGAGATATACATGATTACTTAACTCAATTAGGATCTGAGAGAGAGAGGAATCTTGGTGGCCATGTTCGAGATTCTCCAATCTCGGTATTCGTAAAAGGGGTCGTCAGACCAAAATCGGTGATAAAATTCGTGTCAGAGAGTGACTAAATTCGTCGTGCAAGCGCTTATATTTCGCGGCGGTTTACTTCTGTATTCTGGAGAGGATTCTTTTTCTAAACACAATCAGCTTTTCTGATTGGTCTGGAGTCAGCGGAGTGATATCTTCTCGCGGTCCATGACTCCCCCAAAACGCGGGAAATTCCCAAAAACATCCCATACCATGATGTATTTATGGGTACATTGCCTTCTTCCAGGCGTGGGAAATGCGTCACCCTTTTCGGTGGGGTGAGAGGCACTCCCAGAAATTCTTCTTCTTGTAAACAACAACAGGGCCGATATACAAATTACTGTTGTAATCCTTATGGAAAGGCGGCCCCCCATCAATATAAATGGCAAGACTGTAAGGAAATAAGTCTCCTTTCGAAGTATGGCTGTGATTCGATTTTTAAGAGCAAAGAATGTGTCCACATTTACAATGAGAAGACACCATGTAGCAAAATTGTGTCAATCTTTTCAATACAGCAGACAAGATGTCGAAAGCCGCAATATGACAGAGATCGGTCGGCAAAGTTCTTCAACGACAGAAATCACCACGGCACGAATTGGTAAAATGATTGGCGAGTAACTCTGAAATCTCGCCAGAGCTGGGACTTAGACAAGGTAGCGTGCAGCATATCTGTTCTGATGTGCTGCGATAGACTAAGACAGTGCAGTGAAATCAGCCGCTGTGACCCGGCTCAATGGACAGTACCTGGTTTCTGTCAAGGGTGAAATAAGTTGGTTCTGCGTTCTGATAAATGCCTAAACAGACTTGATGACTATCTCGAAATGTAATAGGCTCGTATGCCCTTAAAATTCCCTTTTGTATTTTCTGTCTAATTGTTAATAAAAACTTCTTTATTAGACTTGTAATCTTTTTTTGCATCCACCCTCTTAGTAATCAATACTTAAAATAGAAACTGGATGCAAAGGGCATAGTCATAGATATAGAATCCTCCCTGGATATAGTTTAAAGTTGTGCGCTAAAGTGTAGCTTAAAATATTTGTGATTCATTCTTTTCATCTTCGTAAGATTACCTTTAAAAATAGGAATAAAAAATTACTTTCCAAAATATTTGAATTGAGATACTTGCATTCTAA
Source organism: Trichonephila clavipes (assembly GCA_019973935.1). Lineage (NCBI taxonomy): Eukaryota > Metazoa > Arthropoda > Arachnida > Araneae > Nephilidae > Trichonephila > Trichonephila clavipes. The sequence goes on from BMAU01019654.1 coordinate 146,424, forward strand.
ACTCTCAAGAAAAAATAATTCAGGATATTTTACATTTAAAATATTCACGCCTAATTTAAGAAAAGGGAAAGAACATTATTACAAACATGCACTGTTTAAGAAAAGTTCATTTATATTTCAAATAAGTCATAAGGATAAATAATGAATATTTGACAGACTAAAAGTATATATTTCTTTCTTAATGCGCGCTTTAATCCTGAATACCTTTTTTTATCAGAGGTAAAGTGAAAAAAATGACAGTATTAATCCATTAAGGCTTTTGTTTTGCTAGAATATTCTCATAATTCATATAAATGTCTCTTAACTGAGAAAATTCATCAATTGTGTTTGAGCACCTATTAACTATGCAATCAACAGAGCTAGTAAATTTCACTAATCAAGTTGGGAAATTTAAAGAAATTCAAAAAGAATACAAGTAACTTAAAACATTTTTCTTAATCATATAGAATATTGAAGTTTAAATGGATAGAATCATTAAATCATGGAATATTAATGTTACAATACATATAGCTAATCATAAAAAAACTCACAGAAGATATTTTGAGTGCTAAAAGAGAAAAAATCTTCTAAAAATAAAAATTGATAAAGAATGCAGCAATACGAATAAGTTCGAAATACGATATATGTCGTATTAGCTCTAATAGCATTTGTACATACTTTATTTTGCAATTGGTTGTCAAAATTTCTTCACTTAATACAAGTTCATAAAGAATGGTATGTTAATTGATTGCTTACTTGTTAACCCCAAGATTTTGAATTCACGGTGAATTGACGAGGACAATACCTCTGTTGGAACCCACTCTCGAAGCTTTCACAGCCCACTAACGTGAGGTCTGTGGATGATGACAGATTTAACGTTACAACAAGGTATCCTTAGTGGCATGAGTACTCAACAGTAACAATATCAGCAACGAGTTTGCGAACAAGATCATCGTAACGTATTAAACAGAAGGTTTAAAAATGCATATTTTCAGCATATTTAAGAAAAAACATGGAGTTAATAGTAGCCGGGAACCTCTATATCGTCAATGTTAAATTGGTTTTTTCGACGAACTATTTCTCAAAATATATGATATGTACATACTTGAAATTTTTTAAACAATTAAAGTTCACATTTCTCATTACACTGAAATGAGCTCTTAGCTATTTTTGAGAGAGAATTTTTTCTCGTAATTCATAAAATATTTTATCGAACATAGGGAAATTTTACCTACATTTCACACATAAAAATTTGTAAAACTAAATTTTTATGTTTTTTTATATAAAGCTCATTGCGGTATATATTTGCCATAATTATAATTATGTCCTAAGAAATTCACATACCTGTGAACAGTAGTTTCTCAGAAAATGCACATATAGAACATAAATATTTACAATTACTTATAAATTGATTTTAATGTTTACAGTGAAACTTTTAATCGGCTAGGAAATAAAAATAAAAGGCTCAATTTATAATAAAAGATACATGCTTGGGTTTACGTCACACATTCAACTTTTAAGCAAAAACGAAGCACTTTGTTTACATTTTTCGCCATTCAAATGGACGTAATTTTAGAAAGGTAAATCATTACGGTTTAAAAAAGTAAAAATCTCAAAAAGATTTTACCTTTCTAACACCCTTTAAATCTTTTTATTAAATCCCCGTTCTTTTTTTAGGCAAGAGCTATTAGAGAAAGACCTCTTGATTTTGAATTTCAGTCAAGTGAAGAGGATGATACGTGAGCTAGCGCACCATTTTCCAAAATTCCACACCTTATGCCATCGTGAGAACTTGTAGTCACGACCGATTAACGAGCATCAAGCCCTCTGTTTCGGGTGCGTCAGTATCCCTATGTGTCGACCCAATAACTCAAAAGTGCTGGGGCCAGTTGTTGAAGATTATGTGACCACTGGGTTATCACAGCCACTTGAGTTGTTTTAAAAATGTACGGTTGAATGTGCAAGAGAGTTATTTTAACCGTTTGCCTAATTATCTCGAGTTATCTCGAGTTCGTATGTATATTGCAGTTAATTATTATTCTGAGAAAACTCGAGGGATGCTAAATTTGTCTGTATGATTTGTTTTATCATGGTTTTACTCGACCTGAAGGAGGTGAAAGGGAATATTCTGCTTTGATTGGCAGTTTGCCAAGATTTGTCCGTCTCGCTTTTCTTTTGCCGGGACAGGTGGCATGTTCTCCCTTATTCGAAAGTATACGTCGGCTTGTGGATTATTAAGGTGATCAAACGTCCTCCTACAGGGAGGATAGTCCTCCTTTTATAGGTTTTGTCCTTGCTCAAAAGTGATCTCCTACTGTCCTCTTTTCAATACTAATCTGTTAATCTCTGTATTCAGAGATGAACGAACATGTTTCCAATACGTCGAAGAAGGGTCTAAAATAAGTATCATTGGGAATAACAGTTTCTAATAGTATTTTTTGACTTCATTTTAAGTAAATTGGGCAGATTAAAAAAAATGCGTTGAGTTTTTATTGAAAGAAATGCCGGATATTAAAATTGATGACAGTGGTCTGTTAAAAGAAGAAAGACTACTGAATGTATATTTAAATTCTAATAAATTCGAACAATTGGAAAATCAACATGCTGAAATTCATAAAATATGGGTGAAAATACTTAAACCATTTCAAAAATGAACGCATTTCATATGAAAATGTAGTTATTCTTGTTGACTTTACTTTGTGTTGCCCTTGAACTAATACAGGAGTTGAAAGTTTTTTTCAGTTGGTAATGATTTTTGGACAAGTGAGAAATCAAGATTGAATGTAAATATATGTATTTGCTACAGTGCTTACAGTAAAATTTATTAAAAAGGATAATTTTTGCTCTGAAATTTCCGATATATTAGAAAATATATTGACCAAAAAAAAATCATTCGATGGAAAAATACTCGTTTAAGTAAATAAGTAAGAGGAATTTAAGCCTAAATAGCATATTTTTGTTTGAATTAATAAAATGTTTCGTATATTTACGTTGTACTTTTTAGAAAAATTTTCCTCCTCCTTTTCACTGTGAAAAAACTTGTCACCTTACAAATACTGATATTATATTGCATCAAAATCTTGAGAGCTGTCACAAATACATATTGTGCAAGAGCGTCCAGTTCCACCTCCTTCTAAAAACCTTCTTCATACTTGGCAGAGGGTATAAGTTCCTAAAGCGTTCAAAAATTTCCATATAGTTTTGGTCATAAAATTCCATTCCTATTTATTAACTAATAATAAAAAGGTTATACTACATCATGAAATATATTTTTATTAATAGGCCGCTTTAAATCATTTACTAGATCTAAGAATGCAAGTTGAAATGACCATTGCAAGAAATTTTTAAATAATTTACCGAATTCTGGTGTTGGCGAAAGAGTAAGCATGTCATTTAATTCAGCTGCATTTAGTAGAGAGATACACAAATATAAATCATAATGATACACAACTCCTCTTTCCAAAGCGAAATAGTTGCACTGGTATCTCATTACTGGTCCTCGAAATAACATGAAAACACTAGACATTCCTAAGTAGTTTCCACACAAGAAAGAAATCGAGCCTTTCAAAAATTCATACCTTTCCCCAGTTTCGTGGAATATTTCTACGTAATGTATAAAGAGCCTCTGTACTTCTAGTTCTTGTAAGTCACTGCATAAGATCGATCGTCTGTTGACATGTTTCTCCATAACATTTGCACATCGTCTTCGAAACAGTATTCACACGACAAATGAAATCGTTCTTCGACTTCCTAGTCCTCTTCCCGAATAAAATTACGAGCCGTTTTAAGTCGATCTATCACCCCCAAAAGAAAACCTGGTTAGTCTGTCTCGTAAATATATAGAGATTGTCTTCACACACAATACAACTATAGTAATCTCGAACCATATTTTTATATCCTAGACCAGTGCTATAACTATACCTCTCAATTGCTTTTTGATTTGAGGTTGTAGATGTACTATTAGTGCGTGTTTGGGGTTTCTTCGCGCTGCAGTAAGACACGAAAATGTTGCCCAATAAGTTGGTTAAACTAGTTCAGAAATCTTTTTCGCCATTGGTTGCATGTATTCTGTATCTACCAGTCATTCCTCCAGGAGTGAGAGTTATAGAGTCTTAGGTCCAATTATGTTCAGGATTCCTTGGGCTATTCTTGCATAAGCTATGAGTTGAAGTGGAGGCCAGAAGTTAATAGTCATGATCACTTCAACCACAAAACTTTTAACAAATAGTTCTGGAAATAAGGTATAATATGACAGCTTTGGTCTCGTATGTTTTTTTAAATGTTAAAAATGACGTAAAATATGAACAGTATATATTCATTAAAAAGACTCTGAAGATAATTCTCAGCAATATAAAAATTTAGCACACTTCAGTTATTTATACAAACTCATGCTTTTGTATTAATTTAAGATTAGAATTTAGATTCCTCCTTTATTGTGTGTGAATGAAGATCAAGATTTCGAAATTGTAAGCAAACAATGCTTAGAAATTTGTTGGTAGCATTAATCCGCTCGATTTACTGTGACTCTAAGGAGTTAAGGATAGCTGAAAAATGGGTTGAAGATCCTTGATCGCAATGCTGGTACAGGTTTTTCAGGCAAACTTTACAAAAGCATTTCCTTTATATTTTGCTTACCAGTCTTTTTTCCATGAAAGATTTGATAATTCCTATTATTCTTTAAATATTTCCAGTTTTCAATCTTTGTATTAATTTTAGTTCGTCATTTGGCATCGTCTTTAATATAAGCTGAAACGCAATTTATAGAAAATATTTTGAAAAATTGAATTTCAAAATTATTTTACAATTCTTAATGTACTTTTTTAGCAGAATAGTCCATAAAAAGCTTTGATAGTTCAATCAACAGTTTAGAGCAATTTAATAAAATAATTACTTTCACAAATAAAGTTCCCATGCCCCAATACTAATATAACATGTTTTGAAATGAAACTCGTAATTTAGAACCCTGGTCAAGTGAAGAGTATGAACCCCAACTCTCTTAACTACCACACGACACCAACTGGAAGACGCCCGAGGTTCGACAGATTTAACCCATTCAGGACCAACATCAAAAGAGATCACGCGTTTTTCTTTCAGGGCCCACGAATAACTTTACTTTCCCCGTTCTGAGGTCCATAATCAAACCAGGAAATTGGAGCGAATGAAATTTAGTATAACTATAAACTATAAATGTCAACAATTTGATTATATTGATGATTTTATACGAATTTTTAAATGAAGTTAGGCTTAACAATAAAAATCATTTTGCATTAAACGGGTTAACGTGCATTGGCCACCCCACACTGCGGGTTTTCGGTGGCATTAGGCTCGAACTCATGATCCGCCAGACACGAATCCATGACCCTTGAGCTACCACGGCCCCTCTTCTCTCCACAGAATTATGCAGCGAATCTATTTTCATATTTCTCCTCCCGCATTCAATATACAGAAATATCCATTCAACGTATCTGCGGAATCGAAATATTCTTTTCGAGAGATAGAAGGGCAATAAGTAAATTGTTTTACTTTTTTCAAATTTACGAATTTCTTTATTTATAAGTGTAGCGAAGATGAAATTTGTAATGTCATACGAGCTATTTAGGGATTCCTTTGTCTTGAATATACCGATAATTATAGTTTTAAAAGAACTAAAAATCACGCTTTTATTGTGAATCGATCTTAAAGAGTAAAAAAAAATTCATTCTTAATTTAAGAATTAAATGATTAACGAGGAAATTAATGTCATTGTAGTAAAATCGTGGAGTACTTTGGGCTACATTTTTACACTAACTCAGCATTTCGTAATAGAGCTAGTAAGAAATTATAACAATTGATACAGAGAACCCCACGTGTGCTTTTACCCCAATGACATTAATTTCCTATTTAATCATTTTATTCTTTTATTAAGAATTATTGGGTTCTTTTTAGTTCAATTCATTATAAATGAGTGTTTTTTTTCTTTCTTTTTTTAGTCTTTTTTTAAACAATAAGTTATTTACTTTTAAGTTCGATTAAACATAAAAAAAAACTAAGAGAAACACGCTTTTTTTTAACTACAAATTATTTTTCATTTTTTACTTCGATCTACAATAAAATCATGCCTGTTTAGTTTTTTAAACTATGATTTATTAATTGATGAATTTATCTTAAATGCTTCATTTTTAGAAAATGGAATACCCATTGGCATCCTATCAGTGCGTCGATAAGGCCTGGTTCGCAAAATATAGGATCAGTGAAGGAAATCTGGAAGTGCTAAGTTTGAAATATTTCACGCGAAAGAAGATGTAAAGTCAATGTTTTTTTTCACTAAAAAGAGCTCAATATTCTCTCTGAAGCTTGCATTAATATTAGGCACAAAGTACGCACAAAAGTAGACAAATAGACTATGTCCGAGTTTAGTGGTTAGAACAGGGTTTCTCAATCTTACCACCTTTGCGAACCAATTTAATCGCCCCCCCTCATACAATCAGAATGTATCGAATGAAATAATGATGCACTTCGACCCTAAAGCTGCAATATGCTACTTTAATATTATAAACTGCACATATTATCAATATACGTATTATATTTTGTATGACAAAAGCCAATGGAAGTCACTAGTAATTACTAAACTTGCTTCTATAGGGTGTTTTTTTAGAGGTATAGAACTTTAAATTGCAATAAAACAACGATGTATTATACGATTGACATGAATTTTTTTTATTCGAAAGATAATCTTGTGGCATTACATTTTAAATATGATCAAGCAAGGCGTAGATTCGTCGAATAGGCCCAAAACGAGATTGCCGTTGTCCCCGATTTTCATAAGCGAATTTTGTTTAGCGATGAAGCGCACTTCTGGTTGAGTGGCTACGTCAACAAACAAAAATGCCGCATTTGGAGTGAAGTTAATCCACAAGTGTATGTCGAAACACCGTTACATCTAGAAAAACTGACTGTTGGGTGCGCTTTATGGGCTGGTGGAATCCTTCTTCAAAAACGATGAAGGCCACAACGTTACAGTCAATGGTGATCGGTATAGAGCCATGATTACTAACTTTTTCATTCCTGAATTGAACAATCATGATGTCCAGGAGCTGTGGTTCCAACAAGACGGCGCAACATGTCACACAGCTCGTGCCACAATCGATTTATTGAAAGACACGTTTGGTGACCGCCTAATTTCACGTTTTGGACCTGTGAATTGGCCTCCAAGATCTTGTGATTTAACACCGCTAGACTATTTTCTGTGGGGCTATGTAAAGTCATTGGTCTACGCGGATAAGCCACAAACGCTTGACCATTTGGAATACAACATTCGCCGTGTTATTGCCGATATGCGGCCACAAATGTTGGAAAAAGTCATCGAAAATTGGACGTCCAGATTGGACTGCATCCGAGCCAGCCGTGGCAGTCCTATGCCAGAAATCATATTTAAAATGTAATGCCACAAGATAATCTTTCGAATAAAGAAAAATCCATGTCAATCGAATAATACATCGTTGTTTTATTGCAATTTAAAGTTCTATACCTCTAAAAAACACCCTTTAATTTAGTATTGATAAATCAATTCAGTACTTGCCGCACTTAACATTTATAAGTATCATATATCAGTGTGAATATGTATTCTATTTTTATATCAGAATGTGTGTGTGTGTGTGTGTGTATTTTGTTTTGCTTATTTTCGGTAAATTAATAATTATTGTAAATTGTAATACTGCAGTCAAAGAATTTCTACGCCGGTTAGCTCAAATCGTTTTTAATTCATGGTTTTTGAATTCCAACTCATCAACATTCAAAAAAAAATCACAGTTACAATAATATCAAACAGTTAATAGCGTAAAAACAACGAGAGGTTTGTGCGAGCAGAAATTGGCATCAGATTTTCTTGCCAAGCTGGCAAGCCGACTGGTTTTCAGCTCGTGCTCGAAAAGAGTCCATCCATTATTGTCCATCTTTTACCATTCTCGTTACACTCCCCCTGTGTTTCCGAAGCATCGTCCTCGATAAGGAACCAACAGAATTGTCTTACCTGGATCTTGCGGGAATGTAGTCGATAGTTAGATTCTCCCCCTACACCGTCAAAGACCGTCTTGGTGAGGGGGTGTTCTAGCAGACGTAGCATTCTCTCCGGCAGTTCCTCTACGAATCAATGGCTGTTTACGTGGCCTTCCTCTTTTCTTGAGAGGTACTACAAAAGACTGGGTCTCTGTACCATTCAGAAAAAATGCTAAAGCTAATGTATGGTAGACACCTAAAGGTTCGTCAGGTTTGTCACAACTGGCTACTACAAAGGCAGTGGGAGATCTCTGGGGTAACACAATGTATGGCCCGTCTCTCCTATAATAAACTCTTTTATCATTTGAATAATGCAAGTCTTTTTCACTTGAATACCTTAAGGATTCCCCCGTGATCTTCTGTTACAGTTCCTTCCGGAATGATTTTACTGAGCAAATTTACCTTCCTGATAGTGATAGTTTTTTTCTCCGTAAGATAATGGGTTCTGTCTCATTATATTGATTACGATAACCTCTATTTTGCCTCCCTCTCTTAAAAGAGCCTCTCCTCCCATCTTGAAAATGAGTATCAGAGCAATATGTATTTCTCCTCTGACGATCAAAAAAAAACCATTTGAAGAATTTCCAGCACAGATATCTTGCCTTTTGGATTCATCTTTATCATCACATTCAGGCTGATTATTTTGGAAACATTCTTTATCACTTGGTGAAATACTTTCAGATGCTTTACTTAAGGTATCCGATTACATTCAGAATCGTGATTTTTCAAAAGCGTATAAATGGAATATATTTATGATATTTAGTATATAAAATTGTTTCAAGAATATTATTACAATAAAAAATTATTTAAGTGCAATATTTTAACAAAAAAAGAACGTAGAATGACCAATTTTTAAAACATTCTCCTTTTATGTAAAATTCTTTTATTATAATATTTTGCTTGTATTTTGCTCAGAGCTCTGTACAGAAGCTGAACTAGAATTTTTGAAATATATAACTTACAAGTGGATTTATCCACATTTTACTACTACAGAGGGGAGAAATTTTAAGAAAAAAACTCTGGTAATTATTTCAATTGGTGGTAACTCTGAAATTGTAAAATTTTCAAAACTCCTAATTCAGATTCTCTGGAGAAGTCTTTACTTTATCTGAGCAAAATATTATAAAAGCATTTTTTACAAAAGGTGAACTTTTTGAAAAAAGATTATGCTAAGTTAATTTTTTGCCAAAATATTGCATTTAAATAATGTTTTTGTCATAATGTTCTTAAAACAGTTTTATACCTGTATTCTAAACTAAGTGACACTAAATATCATGAAAATTATCCATTTATGTGCTTTTTTAAAATCACGGTTCCGAACGTAATCTGATACCTTGAAGATTCATTCCAAATTTGTGCAAAGTCACTACTGTTATTTACTTAATGTCTTAATTACACTGTCGTAATTTTGTCTTCTAGCATCTTGAAAAATTTGGTTTTTATTATTGTACTTTTCATAAGAATTAGACCCAGACCTTCTCCCTCTGGTATCTGAATTGGAACGGTGATAGAAATTTCCTTTCTTTTCCAAATCATATTTTCTTTTTAAATCGAAATAATTAGTTCTTTCATTCCATTTGTTTAAAAGAATGTATGATAGTGGTCTAGGAGATAAACCTGTAACTGAAGAAGTATCATGGCGGGCTTTTGAATCAGCCTTATTTTGAGGCTAATAATCTCCTTTCGTATAATATTCCTCCACGTCAAATATTTCTGGAGAATGGTGATCCCTATTTTTAAATCGATTAAATCGCTGTTCACTTGGTTTTGGATATCTGCTAAATCTTTGGTTTCCTCTAAGTATTATTGCAATTCGAATTATCTCTTGATTGCTTATTGTAACCATCTCTGTCATTTTTTGTCCTTCCATCATACCTGTTTGTACCTTGTAAATCCACGCTATTGTCACTTGTCGCGCCCCCTACAACTCTTTACTTCTACGAGTTTTCTCATCCCGAGCGGACGTACTCTCCCAGTCGTCCCGTCGTAGAATGTGTTTCATTGCTTAAAGTGCCTCTTTGTCTAATATTATATACCTTTAAATTCATTGTTAATTTATTATTGTTATTTACCTATGTTAATCATAATAAATATTTGTTTGTTATGGATTAAGGTTTTATTTCTCTCGTGAGTATTATCAACGTTAATTTTACTGTCGGCATCCCGCCGCATTTAAGCCTTACCGCCTCCTATTTACAATACCTCACATCTTTATTTCTAGGTTCATTACCAGAGCCAATACGCATATCTGTACTTTCTGATGCTCTATCCTTTGGCATCACAGAAGCATTTCCTTCTGGTTTAGTAGACGAGTCAGTTTCTGGAGTAGCATCGATATCATTTCCTTCGTCTGGAACCGAGCTTTTAGCAGTATTACCTCGAGTTGTTGGAGCAATTGAAATTTACAACAAATACTTATTTTTTCTAGCTTCAATATCAATTATGCCACCCTTTTCTACTTGTTTCTGGGATATATCAGCTCAAATGTTGCCTATTTCCTTCTTTAAGAGTTCTTTCCTGTGTGGATATAGTCTATAAGAGGCGGTTGAAACTGGTGGGTGGTCACCTGCGTTTATAAAGTGTCTTACGAATGGAGTTGGTTCTCCCCTTAGTCTGAAAACATCTTTTCTTTCATTAAGCAGGACTATCGGATCATTTCTTTCTACATTTAGGTCCTGTCCTTCTCACAAATGGAGATCATTGGTCTCTGTTTCATCAACAGGGTTGCTTTGTAATGGAACCTCACTGAGAATCGAATTTGTGGGGCAAGAAGTACTTTTTATTTCGACAGGACTGTCGTCTACAGGCAAAGGAGCATATTTCTAAAAAGATATCCTGAAGCTTGGTTTGTCACCAAAATACCAAAAAATTGTTACGCATGTCCATTACCATTCCTGATGTCCTTAAAAAGTCGACACCTAAAAGAGTGCGGTTACCTTTTGCATGTGGCATAAAAATTAAATCAATTTGGAAAGTTCGTCTACCTATGGTGATTGGTACCGTAGCCTATTGAACAAGGGATGTGGATTGTTGACCATCAGCTAGACACGTAGCAAGATTAAATTCTGAGAATTTTTGTCCACGATTTTTTAAGAATTTAAACATTAATTCTCCCCCGACAAACTGGCTGGCTCCTGTATCAGCACAAACTGTGCCTGTAGCTTCAAAGACTTCGATGTCAAGTAGAGAGGTAAGACAAGTGAACATCTGTATGGCGTTGACAGAGACACTTTTTTTTAGTGAGCATTTTGGACATTTCGATTTTATAAGTCCAGGGAGGTTGCCAAACTATAACAAGAAATAGGTAGATGACAACCTGAGTTGGTGTTTCGTGCTGGCATGTAGCTAGGGTTAGCAAAAGTACAGTTGCAGTTACACGAAACATTCTTTTCAACTTTGATTGAATGAGTATTTCTAAACTCCAGATTGCTTGCCTTTCTAGAAAATCGAGCATTATTTAGCTCTTGCGGTTTCGAGAGTTTTGTTAATTTTTAAGTAGTAGGTTTAACATTTTCATCCGAATATAGCTTTTCAGCTAACACAACAGGATCATTCAGCTTTTCACAAGTGTCTAAGAAATTATTCTTGTAATCAGGTGAACACTTTTTGATGTGTAACATCTTTCCTCTCGGTTGCTGGATATTTGTTGGAAGTGATTTCTTGAAAAGGGACGGATATGTGTAGCAGGATGTGATGTAAGCGCGCTACTTGATTTGACCAATGAGAGTGCGTGGCTGTGTCTTTTCGCTACCCTCGCATCGGGGTTCGACCAAAGCTATATGTCCTTGGTCCAACTCTAGTAGCCATAAAGCACTCTGCTCTAAATCTGTTAGTCACGATATTGGGGGACATAAGTGCGGCGGAATGCTTATTTGAAAATGGACAAACAGTGATTTCGGTGGTCGTATGCATTTCTTCGAATCAAACGGTTAAAAGAAAAGTGTGTGGGCTTATGACCCCATGATAGAAGTGATAACTTCAAAATTTGTAATGTTATTTCAAGGATTAGTTAGGTGAACAAAAAACAAGAGGATATATTAGTATTATATAAAATTATTTTTATTCATATGTCTATACACAAAAAAAATAATATTTTTTGCTAAATATACATATTTGTTAATTGTATTCTAAGAAAGAAAAATAGGTTTATGGTAGCTGAAGAAATAGGTTATAAATACTTTAGATTCAAAATTTAAATATCCAAAAAAAAGAACTCCGTCAAGCGTTGTTCCGTACTTTGTCGTGCTTTCATTTGGATCATTGTTTTCCTTGTTTGAGTTGGCCTAGGGAAACTTATGCCCTGTTCCTCTCAGGGCACGACAGCTTTTTGATGACGTGACGAAAGGAAGGAATACTGCACTACTCGCAGTCGCTGTCAATAATATAAAGCTTATGACATTTATTTCTTTTTAGGTCATAGACTAATATATTTCCACATTTATATTAATTTTTTTATAATTCTCACTTAAAATATTTTTAGATAAAAGTTTTGTATTAATACTTTAGAAGGATGTCTAATGTTTTACCGGACAAAGGGACAGATATCACTCGTGAAAGGCTCATAAGAATATAAGAAACATCTAAGAAAAAAGTGATTCAATGTAAAATAATTTCAATCAGATAAAATAAAAAAATTCCTGTTTTTACACTAAAAATTAATCTTTATAAAACTGTTCTTGCATAGAAAAGCATTTTTTAGATGTATTCAAGCAAAGAAATCCAGTATTGAGGCATATTAATTAACATAAAAGTACTACTAAAGTGCATTGAAATTATATATATATATATATATATATATATGGGAGTCGAATAAATCTTCGAATAAAAATCAGACTCTTCAGAAGGCGGGATTTTAGATTGGCGAGGTGGGTTGTCTAGGGGTAAGTATTTAAGGGTGAGTGATGAATTAATTGTGTGAATCAAAGTCATTTAAACACAGATACTTCATTTAAGTAAAAAAGAATTTATTTAAAGTTAAAGGGAAATATTTACAAAAGGGGATGTTTACAAAGAGAAAGCATGCAGGAATTAGGTTAATTAAAAGTTGAGTTATACCTTTAGAAGACGCGGAAATAAACCTTTCTCATTCTTGGACGTTAGGACTGGTGGTACCGCGCAGGGCGCGAAAATGCGGTAAAGACGTGACGTGTTGAACAAGCAGTGGTTAGTAGGCCTCTGCCGAAAAATTATTCAAGCCGGAGCTACGAAAGCTCACTAGACGGCGCTGCTTCGGAATGCAGTAATAAATAAAATTGAGATTAATGGTCCTCTGAAAAGGATATGACTCAACCTTTTAACAAAATGTTTCAAAGGAAAATCCTACAAAATCACCCTCTCCTGACAGAGCTGGTCTCTCAGCTCTTACAAAATGTTGAGCTAAAGTACTTTAAATACAAACTATTTTTAGTTACAACTATAAATTTGATGATTATTGGAATGTGGATGCAATAAAGACAAATAATACGATTCTTAAAGATAATAAAATAAAATATTACAGATGAAAAGATGTATACCTAATATTCACAATTCCGGACCTAAAATAAAGCATATAAAAACAAAATATTCTATGTTGTGATCTACACAATTAACTAAACCATAAAAAAGTCCTTCGCATCAATAGAAAGATAAAGAATAATACGAAAATATAATAAATGTTACAAGTGAATATAAAATGATTAATGGAAACGAGTGTTACCATAGAACATCTATTAATTTCTCAACAGGGATATAATATGAGAAAAATTAAAAATAATAAACAAAAAAAAAATTCAATTAAGCATAAAAATGTTTCATCAAATCAGCTGAGGTGGTGGTTGAGTTCGGTCCATCGTGCTGACCAACCTTTTCCACTTCATACCTATTTTTAGAATTAACTTTTGTTACTTTGTAAGGGCCTAAGAACTTTGGTCTTAGTTTCAGTCCAGCTCCAAATTGGGTTCTTTGGATGGCTACTAAATCACCTTCTTTGTATAACGAAAAGCTTTCTTTCTTCTTCTGTTATACGTCTTTCTATTTTCAGACTGCAGGGTTTCGATGTTCTTTTTTGCATCGTTTCTTAAAAATTCGCGTTGTTCTAGTAATTCTTTCGCCATTTCTTCTAGAAGTAAGTCTTTGATTAGGATGTCTTCCTTGTTACGCATTTTGATTCCCACTAATAGTTCGAAAGGTGTCCATTTTGTACTGCGACTTATAGTACTATTTAGTATTCTCTGTAATCTGTCGACGTATTTGGACCATTTCGTTGAGTCGCCTAATGATAGTTTGGTGAGAACTGGAATCAAAGTTCGATGAATTCGTTCAACTTGTCCGTTTCCTCGAGGAACACCTGTCGCTATTTGTAGATGTTGAATGTTCTCTTCATCACAGTAGTCGTTGAATAATTTTGAAGTGAACGCTGAACCTCTATCAGAGATAATTCTGATGGGATTACCAAAGGTCTTCTGCTGTTTTAGTTTTTCGAGGGCACTTTCAGCAGACACAGTTTTGACGGGATATAGCCAAGTAAATTTGGTAAATGCGTCTACTACGGTGAAAATGTATTGATAACTTTTGTTGTGGAGGGTAAAGGACCAATGAAGTCAACATGGTACGTACTTAAAGGAATGCTTTCCTTAGAAATAGGATTCAAAAACCCTTCCTTTTTGCCAGTTTTCTTATTAGCTAAGATACATGGAACACAATTAACTATTACTTTTTTAACGACGTTGGATAAATTTGGGATAAAAAATTCCTGTTTCACAATTTCTTCTGTTTTTCCTACTGAGAAATGACCATTTTCGTGAATCAATTTAATTAGTTCAGCTTGCATTGCTTTAGGGGTTACAATTAATTCTCGATCATTTAAGTACTTATAGAGTATACCGTTTTGCTCAAAAAATTCTTCTGATTCTTGCTTCTCTAGAAGTGATTTCAATGTTTGGATGTTGTCATCTTCCTTTTGTGCTTTTTTAAGCTTTGAAGTTAATGTATCATTGCATACCATCATTACGGGATATCGGCTAAGAGCATCAACGTGCTTCATACGACTTCCAGCTCTGTGCTCTATTTCATAATCGAATTCTTCTAATTGAAGCGCCCATCTGGCTATGCGAGTAATTAGCTCCTTTTTTGCATAGTCTTCTGAAATGCTGAACAGTCAGTTACTATTTTAAAGTATTGTCCTAAAAGATAAACACGAAACTTCTTTAATGCGTTAATAATTGCTAGTACCTCTAATTCGTAGCTGTCATACTTTTCTTCTGCTGTATTTGTCTTTTCGACATGTAGTAAACGGATGTAACTTTCCATCTTCTGCTTCTTGTAACAAAATTGCGCCCTACCCTTGTTTACAAGCGTCTGTATGCAGTTCTGTTTTTCTTCCATACTTGTAAAGGTGCAAGATTGGGCCTTCGGACATGATTTTCTTCAATTTTTCAAATGTTTCTTTTTGTTGAGTCCCGAAAAAAAACAAAGAGGTTTTCTTTTCTTGTTAAATCGCTAAGTGGTTTAGCTATCTTTGAATAATCCTTGATGTACTTGCGGAAATACCCAGTTAAACCAAGAAAACTTTGTACTTGTTTTATTGTTGTTGGTTCTGGAAATTTTTGGACAGCTAGTGTCTTCGTGGGAGATGGTTTAATAGTTCCGCTTTCTACAATGTGACCTACAAATTCAATTTTCTTTTTTAAGAATTGGCACTTCTTGAACTTAATTTCTAATCCGTATTTCTTTGCGACTTCGAAAATAATTTTAAGTTTTTCAAGACCTTCCTGTTCGTTTTTCGCTGGAATGACGAGATCATCTAAATAACTGATTACAATTCCTTTCCGAGTAAGATCTCTAAATATACTTGATATGTAGCGTTGGAAAACTCCTGGACTTGTGCTTAGTCCGAAAGGAACTTTGTTGAATTCAAATTGTCCATCTGGGACGATAAAGGATGTATATTTTCTACAATCTTCGTCAACATCGACGTGAAAGAAACCATTGCGTAAATCTAATGTAGAATATACCTTTGCTTCTTGCAAAGTGTCTGAAACATCTTCGATGATAGGTAACGGAAATTTATCTTTCACAAGCTTCTGATTCAATTTTCTGTAGTCAATGCACATTCTCGAAGATCCATCTTTCTTTTTTACCATTACGATTGGACTTGCATATTCCGAAGAACTCGGACGTATAATGCCTTCGTTGAGACATTCTTCTATCTGTTTGTTTACTTCTTGTCTTTCTGTGAAAACTAGTCGACGAGGGTGTTGACAGACTGGTTCTTCGTCTTTTAGAATACTTCTCATTGTGACGTCAGTAGATGCTGTTTTTTCTGGCTTGTAGTCTCGAATTAACTTTTCAAGTTCCTTCTTGATTTGACGATTTTCAACATGACGTAGGTCTAGTTCTTCTTGAAGATTTTCAGCAGATATTTGCATAAGCTGTGCATGATTCTCATATTTGTTGAATTTAACTCCTTCTTTAGTAAAACTTATCGATGCATGTTCCAAAAGATCTGATCCAATAACTGCTTCGAATTTTAATTTATCAGTCGGTACAACATGCCAAGTTAACGAGTAATTTTCATCATCTATTTTGAACTTATGTTCAAAGGAACCGATAGTTGTCACTTGTGCTTCACCAATACCTGTGAGAAGCATCTTGTTCTTTGATAATTTTGTTGGATCCATTATTCTTCTGCTCGTATTTTCTCGAAACAAACTTACGGTACTACCACTGACCATGAGCGCCGTGATTTTCACCTTTCCAAAAAATATATCTCTTTAGTACGTAAACCTTCCTTAACGATGAGTGTGCAAGTTTCTTTTGGAGGTTCTTTGAATTTCTGCGATTTTGAATAGTTCGTCTGAGCATGCTTGGAAGCATTGTGATTTGAGTGTTTCTCGTAATTTTTGTTGTAATACCCTTTCTGCGCGCTGTCTTGATATCTTTGAACAAATTCGTACTTGGTAACAGGGGCTTCGTAATGTTTGTTGTAATTCGTTGACGCTGGAAACTTCTTATCTTTCCTGTTATACTCGAATTTTCCTGGTGCTTCATATCTGCGATTCTTTTCTGTGAATCTGAATTCTTGTTTCCTCACACAAATGGACTGCAAGATTTTTGTTTCAGAGTCCTTTTAAAGTCTTCGAATTCTTCTAGTTTTTCTGCTAATTGAACAGGGGAGTTCATATTTGCCCATTCATCAAGATAATATTCTTTAAATTCAAAAGGAGTTTTTCGTTTGAGTTTATCTGTTATGATTAGATCTGATAACTTGTTGAAAGTATCTATCTTCAATCCATCTATCCATCCGTTGAAGTAAGTGTTTAACTCATGGTAAAAATCAATCCATGTTCTTTCAGGTGCTTTTGGGTGAGTGACAAATAGTTGTCGAAACTTTTCTGGATTTAGTTTAAAGCGTTTCAGCAGTAAAATCTTTAACGTGTTCGTAAGAGTTGGCTTTATCGTCAGGCTCTCTCGCTATGATGTGAGATACTTCCGTCGGTAACAAGCCTAACAGATGAGAAACCCAGTTTTCTTGATCAATATTCAATCTCTGCGCTTGACGTTCAAATAATTTTAGATAAAGACTGATGTCTTCTTTCAAATCAAAACGATGTATAAACTTTGAAACTTCTTTGACGAGAAATTTAGTATCACTTTCTTTGGATGTATCAGCGCCTAACTTGGATTGTGTTTGGATTCTTAACTTTTCCAACTCAAATTCATCTTTGCGTTTTTGCTCATCTAACCTCAATTGTTCGAAGGGTAATTTTTCTTCTCGTTCTTCAATGCGTAATTTTTCTTTTTGCTCTTCAATGCGTAATTTTTCTTTTTGCTCTTCAATGCGTAAATTTTCTTCTCTGGCTTTGCGATCCTCAACAATCGTTGAATGTATGTTTTTGGTCAGTTCGTCATAATTTTCACTACCAATAATTAGATCTTTGAGTGTGGCGATGGTCATAGATTTATCGAATTTTAAATTTAATTCCGTGGCTAAGACAAATAAATCTTCGCGTCGACCTTTGCCAAGATACGCCATTTTAAAATTTAAATTTAAGTTTAGATAGTAACCAAAGGAATAAACAAAATTGTTACGCGTTCAAACAAAAACAATGATGTTGCTATTGGTAATTTCGTTTGCATTTACAAAAATTCTCAAGTTAAAATAATATTGCATCAAAATACACTAAATATACATTGAAATATTTAAATTCTATTCATTTAGAAATATTTTAAAACAGTAACGCGTAAAGACAACAGTGCGAGCTAAAATACGTAATGCTTAATTTAAAGTAGTCAAATCATTAATTTCAACTAAAAACAAAACCTTTTTTTTTTAACCATTTGATATATCAGTTCTCATTTCGTTATAATAAATGCAAAAAGAATTTGAAAGAAAAAATAAATTAATATAAATCTTGTTTAGGAACTGTGATTAAATTTGTGATATGAAAAGAATTTAGGAATATAAAGTTCTTTGCTGAAAAAGCAATCAATTAGAAGTTAGTCAATTAAGAAAAATCTCATATATATTTTTTTATTACACCAATAAAAATAAAATCTTTTTAGGATCTCTTCAGAACATTCTATG
>BMAU01019654.1:170000-267251 GCA_019973935.1 Trichonephila clavipes
CAGCTTTATAGGTTAAGTAGTTAATAATATTTTAAGTTTATTCTGTCACAAATCTTAATTAACAAAACATTAATTTCACATTTAATCACTAATTTCTCATTAAACAAAATAGCTTAAATTTACACATAATTAGGGATGCTGGCATAAATGCATCAATTTAATATATCGTGCCCTCAAAACTAAAAAGGATATTCAATAATGACAAGAATAAAGGGAAGAAAATACGAAGAATGGGTTGTCGGAGTACCTGTTTATAAGTGAGCATTGCTTCGGCTTCAGGAAGGAGGGGGAGAAACGGGAATAAAAACCTTGGGAGAACGTCTCTTTTAGTCACTTTATTTCTTTTTAGGGATGTACCAATCTTGTCTGAGCATGTTTTCCGAATACAAGCGAAAAAAGCCCAAGGAGCGTTACATTTCCCAGCGTGACGTTCATTCAAGTTCACTCTAGCAAATCGCGTCAATAGAAGTTATCACTTCAAAATTAAAGATTTCCTGCATTTTGTACTTTTATCATATAAATAATGTTGTTCTGTTCTTTTTTTTTAAAAAAAAAAATTATCACTGGCTTCCCCTGATTTTGAGAGGTGATTTTAACTTTAACTTCAGTGTGCCAAAAGCTGAGCCGCTCATAGCTTTTATGAATGATGAACTTAAGCTATAAATTAACACAAATTAGAATGTTTCGACTGCTAACAATGGTACTGTTATTGACGCTGTTTTTCAACGGTTTTTAAATACTTTGAAATCACAAGTATGTAACAAATGGTAATATTTATTCTGGTGACCGCTAGATGGCGCAACCAGACAGAGTACTAGTTTAGTTTCCCCCTGGCGGGAAACCAGGAAAAGAGGGATTAAGACTGTGGAACAGCTAGTGTACGCATCGCGCAAGAATTCCTTCCCCACATGTTCCTGCATTTTATATATTTATCTTGGATCTGCATAAATATACCTGTGTACAGTAAATAAACTGTATTTATAGCCCTGAGGTGAATAAATTTCATCAAATTATTTGACCATTCATCCCAGCGTGTTAAAACTGGCGTCCAGACCCGTGGCCTAAAACTTACGACCCCGTAGAAGCAGAAACCACCGCTGTGAGCGAAACGCCGTCGGAAGATGAAAATTAAACCGGCTCTGTAAATCATACCGTTCCGGAATTATTGGTATTGCGCCGCAATCTTACTAAAGCAAGAGATGAACCCCGAATACTTTTCGTTTTCTACGTTCCAGCCAAAAATCTCTGGAAATCGAAAGAGACAAAGTGAATCATCCTAACTTCAATTGTCTGTAGAGGAAAAAGAAAATCTATTTCCTGCTGAAAGTTTTCAAAATTCGCGGTAGCAATCCTGCTAGTGTGTTAGTGCTAGTCATAATTTCTCCAAAATTCGCGGTAGCAACCTTGTTAGTGTGTTAGGGCTAGTGATCATTCTTCAAAATTCGCGGTAGCAATCCTGCAAGAGTGTTTTGTGCATTTTTCATATACAAGTGGTAGCAACAGTGTAGTGAGTTTTTTTTTCAAGAAGAAAAAGAGAGAAGGAATAGTAGTCCTGCTACAGCGTGGCGAGTGTTTTTTTTTTCAAGAAAAAAGTGATAGCAACTCTTCTACAGTGTTATTGATTGTGTCAGAACACCCGAAATATACGAAATTTATCATTACACATGGATATTGATTATAATAATCATTTTACTTGATATATTATAGAATTTCAAATTGAATTTTTGTAGCATTACACAATTTTGTGTGCATGATCTTATTTTATTATTTTATTTCATTGATTTTTTGGTATTCTTATGCAATGATAAATCTTAATTTTGCTTTATATTAATTTATTTTGAGATAACGTTTCCTGTTAAATATTTTGAATTGCCCATTGATAATTATTTTGCTTGATATTTTACTGATTTCCTATTGAATTTAGGTAGCATTGCATGCCTGATTATTTTAGTTTTGTTTAGTATTTTCATTGCATTGAATTTTTGTGTCATTACAACTGTTGATTCCTAAATTTTCTTTATATTATTTTATTTGAATTAATGTTCCTTGTTGATATTTTGAATATGTTATTTATTTACTCATTTTAATTGTTTTTTGAAGTGCATAATAATTTATAAGATTTAAAGGCCAGCCATATTTTAAAGTGTATTCCCATATCTGTAAGAGCTTTGGTGGACAATCAGGCCCTGACCTTAGTTATTTATTTTATTTATTTGCAGCTCTTAAATTTCTCAGTCAATTCATTTCTGGGTAAAGGGAAAAAAGCTGATCTCATTAAGCTTGCTATTGAGTTAGGTGAATGCAAGTCGGATGGGAAAGAGCTAAAAATAATTGAATTAAGGGCAAATATTTTAACAGATGATGCTTATAAGCAAGACCCTGAATTTGTGAAATGCATCTTTGAGGGAATCGTATCAAATAGGATAGACGAGGAAAACGAACAAAAAGAGCAAACACTGCATGAATTTGAGCTCCAGAAAGTACGACTGCAAAATGAGACTGAAAGAGTCGTAGGCCCACAAACCCTACCCCAAACAAAAATTGAACTAAAAAAAGTTGCTACCAACATTCAATCTTGAAGTTGATAACATGGACCTGTTCCTCACCTTATTTGAACGGCAAATGAAGGTCTTGGATCTTTGTGAAGATCTGTGGGTACCCTCTCTCTTGGTGCCCTACCTAGTAATGTAATCTCCCTCATTGCCCGTGAGCCTGAGGAGAAATGCAGAAGTTACTCCCACATTCGAGGAATGCTTCTGCAACGGTTCAAGTTAACCGCAGAAAAATTCCGAGAGCTGTTTTCACGTCACAGAAAAAGCCCAAATGGGACGTGGAAGGATTATTTTGAAATCCGAGAATTTTTTTGAAGGTTGGCTCAATGAACTTAAAATTGATTCATTTGATGGATTGAAGAATTTAATGATTGCCGATCAAATGAAAAAGAAATGCTATCCAGAGTGTAAGGAACATTACCTGGATATCTGGGAAGAACTTGTCTCCCCAGAAATGTTAGCAGATAAGCTGGAAGATTTTGCCAACATCCGGCGTTCCCTACCCAGCGGACCTAGGAGACACGTGAAGGCAAGGGAAACCGGGAATGATGGAAGTCTGGTATTCAGGAAACCTGAACGCCTTCCCAAAAGAGAATATTCCCATCAGGTACCAAAGGAGAGATCCCCTCTCAGATGCTAAGGCTGTAAGGCTGTCACAGGTGGAAACAAAGAACAGAGTGAAAGTACACAGCTTAGACCAGAAGCCCTCGATTGACCTAATTGACATAACTTTCTGTGGAATAAAGGGACGTGTATGTGCAGACACAGGCACATTCAGTTGCCCTGATATTTAAGGATAAGGGACTCCTCTTCCAGAAAACCACATTCAGCTTAAGATGATCAACAGACCACACACTCTCACAACCCAAGTAATGGTAGAAATTGAGGAGAGATCAGTCTTGACCAAATTCATAATTCTCCCAAAGGCAAAGGGTAATAGAACTCTTCTAGAGACAGATTTCCTTAGTTCTGCTGGTTTGATTTTGGATGTGAAGAATGCTTGTTGGTACTTCTGGGACAATCCTAACCACAAGTACCCATTTGGTGAAGAATTGGACACCCCGTCCATAGCTGAGAAGATGTCCAGTAACACCTTCCAATTAAGAGAGGGGAAGGTGAAAGTTTAACCTCTATCCAGAAGGAGAAACTTAACCTCCCATTGGAATCCTTCCAAAATATCTTCGAACCAGGGGAGAAGCAACAGCTATCTTAGAGCTTCACACCTCTGCTTTAACCCTTTGGGTAAACTCCTAGGAGAGCCCCCACCCTTGGCGCCAAACCGGAAAAAGCGCCAAGTGAAAACGAAACGGTGACAAGTAAATATAGCAGTATAAGATGGATGCGCAATGAAAATACATGTAAACAATACAGAAATTTAACATTTAAGATAAAAAATATAACAGCACTTATTTTCTTATTGTTGATCCTTCCCAAGTGGAGGGTAAAGTGTAAAAACTGCTTTTAAAAAATTCTGGAAAGTCTCGTCGCTGAGTGAGTGATCGCGAGACGCCATAAATACTCAGCGAGGTAATGGTCAAACATGCCTTCTGCGTGGCTGGTGTGATTACGGAGAAAACGTTTTATTGCCGATTAACTTACTATTGGAAAACCAATAATTCTTTCTTATACTTCTGCAAACATCATGCGTATTCACACCTTTTTTTCGACATCTCCATTCAAATCCATCCAAAACAACACTCTTTCGTTCATTTAATCCCATTTGCTCATTACATTTAGGACATTCATAACTTGAAGCAATTATTCCTTCTTTCATACACCATTCAATCAATTCTTTCTTGCCTCTAGCATTCAATAACGTAAATTCTAACGTGTATTCACTTACAAGCGCAGCCATACTTTCAACCCGGTGCCCAACAACAAAATGAAATTTGAAATGCGCGCCCACAAATGACGAAAATTCTAGAAAAAGTTAGGGTTGCCATATGTTGTATTTAAAAGCAAGGTTACCATGACGGCGCAATTATCGCCAACCAAAGTAATTCGCGCCAAGGGTGGGGGCTCTCCTAGGAGTGAACCAATCTTTGTAATAATGACAGTAAAACCCCTTAATCCTCTTCGTAAACGTGGCCGTCCACGAAAGGTCCCACAGACTCCTGTTTCTTCGTCGGGACGCCGTCGGAACCAGAGGGGGAGGATGTAACAAATGCTAATATTTATTGTGGTGACCACTAGATGGCGCCACCAGACAGTACTAGTATAGTTTCCCCCTGGCGGGAAACTGGGAGAAGAGGAATTAAGACGGTGGAACTGCTAGTGTACGTATCGCGCGGGAAATCCTTCCCCAAATGTTCCTGCATTTTATATATTTATCCTAGATCTGCATAAATGTACCCGTGTACAGTAACTAAACTGTATTTATAGCCCTGAGGTGAATAAATTTCATCAAATTATTTAACTATTCATCCCAGCGTGTTAAAGTATATGTGTCATATTTTGGTTATCAAGTCTATTGTCTCCGCTCTTACCCAGATTGAACAAGAATTATTTGATAAAATATTGCATTACTCCTGTTAATTAAAGTATCCGACTACATTCGGAACCGTGATTTTAAAAAGCGCATAAATTGATAATTTTCATGATATTTAGCGTCACTTAGATTAAAATACATGTGTATAAAATTGTTTTAAGGACATTGACAAAAAAAAAAAAAATTTAAATGCAATATTTCGGCAAAAAATTAATCTAGAATAAACTTTCAAAAGGTTTTCTAGAACAACTTTTCAAAATAGTCTCCTTTTGTGAAAAATGCTTCTATTATAATAATATTTTGCCTGTATATAGCTCAGACCTCTATACAGAGACTGAACTATGATTTTTGAAAAATTCACATTTTCAGAGTTACAACCATTTGAAACAATTATCGGTGTTTTTTCCCTTAAGATTTCTCCCCTCTGTTGTCTTAAAACATGGATGAACCCACTTCCGAGTTATATATTTAAAAAATTCTAGTTAATCCTCCGTACAGAGGTCTGAGCTATATACAGGCGAAATATAATAGAAGCATTTTTCACAAAAGGAGAATATTTTGAAAATGGGTCATTCTATGTTCATTTGTCAAAATATTGTCCTTAAATTTATTTTAATACTATTATTAAAACAATTTTATATATATTTTCTAATCTAAATGACACTAAATATCAAGTATTATCCATTTATAGGCTTTTGCATAAACCCGGTTCCGAACGTAGTTTGATACCTTAAATAGAATTTTCATTAAAGATGAATTATTCGATAGAAAATTTTCAATCACACTAGATTCATATTTTTTTTCAGGAAAAATTTATTGCGTATTTACCACGATAACATGTCAGATGTTACACATCATATGCGACTACTGTATAAGACTTTCTTCTTTTTTTTAATTTGATCTGCTATGATGAGATTTTAAGATTTCAAATGAATTGATTTCTAAATCATTAAGTAAACCTTCAAAGAAGGTTCTTAGCTCAAAAAATAAATCTTTCCACGGGGAATTATCCCATTTCTGGTGTCGACGAAAAAAGACTGAAATATGGTCAGCTGTCAGCTTGAACCTTTGCAATAAAATATTGCGAATGTGACATAATTCCTAAGCAACTCTTTCGGTTCTCTTGCAATTAACCTACTAATGTCACTTGGAATGATTCCAATAAAGTGAGATACTCTAAAATAGGCAGGTACATTTAGAATCTTCATTTATCTTTCGAACATTGTTAAAATGATACGTCATGTTTTATCGGGGATGAATGTGGGTAAAACTGTTTTCAAATCCAGCCTCATGGGGGTAGAGTCCATTTGAGAGGAGTTACCTGCGGACGCTGGAGGATTTTGTGCTTGTAATTTAAGCTTCAAGATCAAATGCCCTCTGCTCAGCTAGGCACTTATCCTCCCATTCTATTTTCCTTATGGCTTCAACTTCAAGCGATTTCCGTTCTTCAACAATGTTATCCAGTACCTCTTTCACAAACTGCTCATAATCCTTAAAAAAAAAAAAAAAAAAAGTGTGCACACGTGATTTTTTCGCGCAAAGTCAATGATTCTATCACCTAAAGTTACGGGGACTCGTAGCTCACTTGCTAAACTAGAGGTCTATTTTCTTGCCTTTTGAGAGAAAAGTCATTTTTCTCTTAAACTAATACTAAATTTCTAAGACCACCTGTAAAACTAATTCTTGCAAGTTTTGCAAGAGTAAAAACTTGTAAAACGAAATTGAACCATTTCTCGGGAATCGTCAAAATGGATCAGTTAACAAAATTCAAACGATTTGAATGCAATCCAAAACTTTGTAGTCTACAGCTGCATTTCAGAAACTTTAAAATTCTTTATGAACTAGGTGTTCAGAAATTGACTTGATAATTATCTGTTTAGCGCCACTTTTAATACTCTTATCGAAGAGCCGGTTAGCTCAAGTAGTCTTTAATTCATGTTTTTCGAATTCCAACTCATCAACATTCAAAAATATCACAGTTAGTATATCAGACAGTGTAAAAACAAAGAGCCTCCCTGATTCCATCGTCCAACCAATTGCCGCCATGCCACTCAGCAGAATGAAAAAACCCACTTTCGTCAAGCCCCACATCCAAGTTGTATCAAGACATGGGATTGAGGACTGTGTTACAGTCCGGATATCCAAAAGAAAAGGCCTATTCAACAACGAGAGGTTTGCGAGCAGAAATTGGCATCTGCTTTCCTCGCCAACCTGGCAAGCCGACTAGTTGCCAGCTCGTGCTCGAAACTAGTGCGTATTATTGTGCATCTTTTACCATTCTCGTTACAAAATCTTGTATTTTTGATTCTTCCGATATGCTTGTGCCTCCCCCTTGCACTGTTTGAGAAACGCTAGGTTAAAACAATTATATTTTTCACTTACGAGTTTTATTTTCATTCAGAAAAACTGGGCAATCTGTTTAAGGTAAGAAATGGCTGACGTAAACGTTTTTGCTATTATAAGGTTGTAACAATCTTTTAGACGCCAAACCAGGAAATTGTATATGCAATTAGTCGCCAAATTTCAAAACGGATCTTGATCAGGACGATGATACAAAATTATGAAATTGTGTTGTCATCGGTCCTTGACAAGTGTGCATGATTTCGAACTGATCCGACCTTTTAAAGCGGAAAAAAATGAGTTCAAATATTCCGTTACATACATGTGAAACTTATAAAAGCATGTTAAGATAGAAAAATTTAACCAAGATCTAAAATTAAATGTTAGCTACCGTTTCGATTTTACACTTCAATGTCTTTTCAGTGTATCGCTTGCCTGTAAAGTTGATACATGTGTATAAAGTACAAAATTGTTCCCTTTTTATAAGGGACATTAGACTATGCTTAAAGAAAACTTCAATCCAAAAGTTTTGTAACAAACCATAAGCAAAATTTTTTTTAAAAACAAAACTATTAGTAAATTGTTGAACATAAAAATAAATCAAAAGTAGGAAATAATGAAATGTTTATTAATCTGAATCAAAACATTCAACGTCGTTAATAAAATCGCTGTTAACATTAAAAAGGTATAACAATTTATTCATTCTAAAGTCTACTCTGAAAAGTACATGTTTAACATATGCCGATATGGTCGGACATCATAATCTTTCGAGTGTTTTAAAACACATCTTACAAGACAGTATAGTTCCGTATTAGTCTGAATACGGCGCCCATACATGGCAGAAAATGAATTCCAAAAGGGTACAAAAATTTCTACATACATATGGTCTTGAAATCCCGGTCCTAATTTACTCCTCAATATAAAGTTTACCACATAATTAAATACTTCTTGATTAATACGAATCTCGAAATCTTTTACTAAATCTAAAAAAATAATTTGAAACGGCCATTCCAAGAAAGATTTTAATAATGTACGGAATTCAGTTAACCGCAAACTAGTACGTAAGAAGCTAAATTCACCAGTATTTAATAGAGAGATGCACACATACAGATCATAATTGTGTGCGTTTTCGCTATTTAAAGCGAAACGGATGCAGTGGCGTCTCATTTCTGGATTTCGAAGGTTCGGGAAATAACTACGTATTCCCACGAGATTATTAACGAAGAAATTGGTGCCCCTAGGATTATTCGAAATTGCTTCCCAATTTCGGGGAATATTTCTATGTAATGTGTCCATCCATAACCACATATTACTTGTTTTTGGAAGTTCCATCACTGTATCACGCCGGCATTGTGCTGTCATGCTTCTCCATAACATTTGCACATCGTCTTCGAAGCAGTATTGGCAAGCAAAATGAAAGCGTTCTCCGATATTCCAGTCCTCATCGTGAATAAAGTTTCGAGCAGTTTGAAGTCGATCTATCACCCCAAATGAGAGCCAGCTTAGTTTGTTTCTTAAATTGTTACACCCACCTATTAATATAAATTCATGACTTTTGAACCATTGTTTTACCTCTAAGCCCAGTGCTATAACTATACCTCTCAATTGCTTTTTTATTTGAGGTTGTAGAGGAACGTTTATTACGTCTTCAGGATTTCTTCGCGCAGCAGTAAGACGTGAAAATATTTCACTATAAGTTGGTAGAACTATTTCAGAAAGCTTTTCATCTATTTCTTCTATATAATTACATCCCCGTCTTTCTATCTGGAATTTGTGTTTCAGATCATCTAGGTCAAGTGTGTATAAAATACCCTGGGCTACTCTTGCATAAGCTATAAGTTGAAGTGAAGGCCAAAACTTGGTATTCATATTAGCCTTAAAACTGGCAGACAAAGTGCTGGTACTAGTATTTATAATTTGCTGTCAGATTTAGTAGCTCTGTTTTATTTCAGGTGATTAAGACGAGATAAAAACTTTATTCTGTAGATAATCACTTGATTTACTATTCCTTTTAAGAGTTAAGAATATCCGAGATGAGGGTTGAAGTCTTTTGGTCACAATGTGGACAAATGCTTTTTAGGCAAATATTAGAAATTCTTCTCATTTACATTCTACGTAGCAGATATTTCACATGGAAGAATATTTCAATTCGTATACTGCCTTAAATTTTCCAATCTCTGTATTCAATTTAGCTCGTCAATTAGCAACTTCTTTGACTTAACCTGAAATGAAAATGAGAATATCGTGAAAAAGTGACTTTCGATTTAAATTTTACAGTTCACATTGTATTTCCATTTTAGCAGAATAGTCTATTGTAAGCTCTGATGGCAAAAACGACAATTGAGCAATTTATAAATATAAATACTTTAACAAATATTCCCCACCCTCCCCGTAATTCTATTGTTGCACGTTTGACAGTGAAACTCTTAATTCTGAACCGTCGAGTGACGAGGATGACCTCCCCTCACCTAGCTTCCACAACGGGAGGATATTCAAGTCTCGACTGATTTAACATGCAAACGCCCCCTATACCCTGCGGGTTTTCGTCGGCATTCAATTCGAACTCATTACACGCCAAAAGAGTCAGTTACCTGATCACTGGGATACAAGGGTCATACTTCTCTCGACAAAACAGCGCAGCGAATCATTTCATACATCTCGTTTCGCTTTATATATATAGCAAAAACTAAACATATCTGCGGCATTTAAATATTCATTGACAGAGAGAAAGACCATAGAAGATTGTTTTTAATTTCTTACAAATCTGCATAAGTTCTTTAATTATAGGCTCTATTAAAATCAAATTTCAGATGTCATACGAGTTCCTAGGGGTTTCTTAAGTACACTAATAAAATAGTAAAAAAGTAGGTTGGCTTCTGTATTATTCGGTATTCACGTTCTTGCTTCTACTACTTTGCTTTAAAACCAATGCATTTGTATATAGGGAGAAATTGTTCCCATTTGATGTATTAAGCATCTAAAATTTTAATTCAAAATTGTGAAGCAAAACATAATTTTAAGTTTAATCAAAACTGTAATTCAGAATTCTTAGTTAACCGCTTAATTTTAGAATAAATCCAAAACCGTGAAAGCATAACAATGATTTATCGAAACCAAACATTCAACGTCACCATTTAAATCTCAAGTACAGAAGCATATAATAACTCCTTCTCGAGTCGGTAAAGTACAAGTTCACCAAATACCGATATTGTCTTGCATCATAATCTTCCGAGCCAACCAATACATGTTTAGCAAGAGCTTATAGTGCCATCTCCTTCCTAAAACTCTTCATACTTGGCAGAAAATAAATTCCAAAAGCGTTCAAAGATTTCTATGTACACATGATCTTCAAAACCCAATCCTAACTTACGTTTTAATATAGATGTTACTACGATAAATGATCTTCATGTGTGTGGATAGCTCTTTAAATGTATTAAGTCCCAACTCACAAAAAAAATTAAAGTTTTTCGTTTTAAATTCAACTTGTGTCACAGCATTTTGATGGAAGACATGGAGATTTTATTGCGTATCACGGGCTTCGAACTTTAACCGTCCAAAACCTATCGCGTAAGGAGATTGTTTTTTCTGTAATGGGAGGCTGTGCTTATTGGCATTTATATTAAATTTAAATTACGATTCCGTAATTCTCAACATGTTGAGATTCATTAGCATAGTTTAATACAAATAGTTTAATGCCATCGCTTAAGAATTTCTTGAAAATGAAAATTATATTTGATAAACTCACGATATGTTCCAAGATTCAGTTGACGTGAGCAAGTTTCCCAGATATTAATGGAAAACTATATATAGTTGAGATCAACATCCAAGTTAAAGCTCGGGAATCAACGAATTCCTTAATTGCACACGTAATTTATAATACCAACTAAGAATTTCCAAAATTAAGAGTGCCACACTTACTCGGGCTGAAACACATTTACTTTAATGGGATAACTTCAAAACACATGAAGTTAGTTTGCTTATTAACGCAGAGTTTCGAAACTACACCATGACCCTTCCCGACAGACCTCATAATTTTCAGGATAGTTCCATTTCAATTGAACGCTTGACATTCTTGGGAAATGCAACCCGAAGAGTTAATTCATCCCACATCTAAATGTATTTGGACCTTGAAGTGGAGAGGCCTGGATTGAGATGGAGCTTCCTGATTGGTGGACTGGAAGGAGCAAGGGGATGTGGCATGGTGACGGCTTCGGAAACATCCAATGTGATGGAAATTTTTCAGAGTAAGCGGACGAGAGATTCGTCTGCTATTGGTCGAGAAGAATGAGATCACTATTAGCCGTCTTGAAGTTATGGAACCGAAATTGATTGAAAAAGTGCTTGCCTGTGTGGGTTGCAGATTGAGAATTTAAAGTTAAGGAAGGAAACATAACAAAATGAAGAGTTAGAAAATGGTCACACTCGCCACTAAGTGAATGACGCAATTACTAGTGGGGATTATACCAGTCCAGAAGAATTCTGTGCCTCTTGTTTACATTGGCGTTGTAATCTTCAAGACTACGGGCTTATATTACAAGGGCGCGATTTTTTTTGGATATCTTACTCTCCCAGGTGCTAATTTGATATACGAATGCTTTTGTGTTCGCCAAGATAAGACATTACGGTTCCCATTACACTTTTATCGATTGGTCGCCATGATGATGCATATTATAGTTAACCTTAATCGTTTCCCCCGGTAACCCTCTTTCAAAAGATTTAATTCGATTTCTTTAAAAATTTAATTTTCATTGCGTTTGTTCTTCGAGCTATTTCAGCATTTTGTTGCATTTTCTAATATTGATATTTTTAATATCATTGATGAGTACCAGGATAATTTTTAATTAACACTAAGGCTGCGATTTTAATTATTGCTGCAAATCCATTTTATTTTACTTTTAAATAATGCATTATTAAACGTTCCATGTGTGCTATGAAGTTCATTACATGCTCTCAATTTTTGGAACATTGAAAGTTATCAGCAATTATTAATTGACATTCATTTTAAAGTTTAATTTATTAATTTTGGCAAATATTAAGTAAAATTTATTAAATATTTCAATAAAAATTAACTTATGGAATTTTGAGTATGTATAATTTCATTGTTGATTTATATTGGTTATTTAAATCCCTCCCTATATTTGAAATATATTTTAAATAAATTAAATCATTTTTTTCCTTGATGATTTGTTACCGCCAGGATGCCATCTTGTATTCAATATCACTCAACAAGCGCTGCTTGGCGCGCTTAGCACTCTTATACGAAATTAGTTCCCTCTTCCACACAACACCGACTTCAGAATTTTAACCTCAAATGATTTAACGTACTTCAGTAGCACAAGAACCTCACAAATGCATGATTCAATCGAAACAAGGTCAACAAGTTAGTGTTCATGGCCGTTGACCATTAGCCTGATTGCGATAGCTGGTGGCCGTTTCGATCGAGTGGGCTCTCCCAAGAGTGAACCTATTTTTTTTATGTAATAATTGGAATTACAACCTTTTTAAAAAGGTACACGCAATCATGCGAGACCGAGTGAGTGAATTTTATTAGCGTCGCACTTAAAACACGAGGGTCATTGACACCGGATTTCGTAGGTTTAAATTACACTCAAGTGACAAGAACGACACCCCATTCTCTTATAACACGTCAACGCGAGGACTTTGAGACACGCCAGATTAAATGCGTAGTCAGTCTCTCTAAGCAGCACGTCTTCATTAACATGCGGACTCAAATCAACGACTTTAGAACGCCGAGCACGGGTTATTGACTAGGATCAGTAGGCTACCATGGCAACCGAATGTAGCTCAGAGTGAATAATGCTACATTTAAAACCACTTCCTCATGGAACACCTTCATATTCCGAGAAAATGTCTAGTCTAGATAAAACAGATTTTACACGAACCGTAAAGACGTCTTATTAAAACTTTTGAAACTGGGTAAGTGACCTTTAAGGCTATCTTCGGCTAATGTTAAAGAATAGGAGCCGAATTCTGAATATTCTCATTTTTAAAACTACTCAAAAATTATATTCTGGCTACACTATCCTGTAGAAAACTGCTTATTTTATACTACTCATTTATCTGAATTGACACTTTTTTTCGTAATCCGCGGAAAACGCCGTCAGCTGAAAACGCAATTTCTGCTATAAGAGTAATCTCTCCCGCTAAAATACTCATCATAGAACCTGTGCTGCCATATATTTTGGAAGAGTGGATTTCAAAGAAAACTTCTTGCCAAATATCGTCAGAATATTCGTATGAATGTGTGTGTGGTTCCATGTAATTTTAAAGAGAGTGGTATTTATAAGCACAGTCGCTCGATAAAAGGTTAACGTATTACTCAGTTCTTTCTCAATGCGCATTTTTGAATTCGCAATACGAATTTTTATTAGAGGTAAAAAATTGTAGTATTAATCCATTAAATCTTTGTTTTGCTAGAATCTGAACAATTCATATAAACGTCTCTTAACTAAGAAAATTCTTTGACTGTGTTTGAGCACCTAACTATGCGATCACCAGAGCTAGTAAGTTTCGCTAATCAATTGTGCAATTCAAAGAAATTCAAAAAGACCATAAGTAACTTAAAGCCATTTTTCTTAATCATATAAAATATTAATGGTATAACATAAGTAATTAATCATACAGAAAACTTACATAAGATAATTTGAGTGCTAAAAGGGAAACTCTTCTAAAAGTAAATATCAATGTGTGAAGAATACAGCAATCCAATTCAGTTCGAAATACAATGTATGTCGTACTTAAGCTGTATTAGCATTTATACTTATTTCATTTTGCATTTTGTTGCCAATTTCTTCAATTAATTCAAATTTGTAAAGAATGGTATGTTAATTGATTGCTTACTTGTTAACCCCATGATTTTGTACCCACGGTGAAGTGACGAGGACAATTCTTCAGTTGGAACCCACTCTTTCACTGCCCACTAACGCAGGGTCTACGTATCATGACAGATTTAAAGTACATCACCCTAACACAAGGGGGCATCAGTACTTAGCAGTACTAATATTAACAACGAGTTTGCCAACGTAAAGTGTTAAGGGCTGCGGTAGCTCAGTGGTCAAGGTATTGGATCATGGCAGGCATGTCATGAGTTCGAACCCAATACCACTAAAGACCCGCCGTGTAGGGCAGCGATGCACGTTAAATCTGTCGAGAGCTGAAACGTCCTCCTGTTGGTGTGGTGTGGTAGTTACGAGAGGGGGTGCCAGCTCAGATGTCGTCCACGTCACTTGACCATGGTTCAAAATTACGTGGTCCGTCGCCAAAAGCCATCGTGTAGCTGAACAATGCGACGTTAACATTCACTTACTCACTCATAGTAAAGTATTAAACAAACGTTTTAAAAAAAGGCAAGTTTTAAAATTTCAGCATGTTTAAGAAAATATTTGAGTTAAGAGGAGTCGGAAACCTCTATACCGACAATGTTAAATTGTCTGTTTTCGATGTACCTTTTCTCAAAATCATGCACATGCTTGAATTTTTTTATACATTTAAAGTACACACTTCTCATTATACTAAAAAGAGCTGTTAGCTAATTTTGCCTTTTTCATGATTTATAAATTATTTTATGAAATATAGTGAAATTTGACCTACTTTTCTCATAAAAAAATTTGTAAAAAAAACATTTTTTTGATTTTTTTTTACAAAAAGCTCATTTTTGTAAATATTGGCCATTATTATAAGTATATCATAAAAAATTTACATACCTGTGAACAGTAGTTTTTCAGAAAAGGTACATATCAAACATCAAAACTTTACATTTTGTGATAAATTGATTTTAATGTATATAGTGAGGCATCTAATCGGATAGGAAATAAAAAAAAGGATCAATTTACAATGAAAGATAAATGTGTTTTGCTTTATATCAGACGTTCAACTTTTAAGCAAAAATGAAGTACTTTGTTTACATTTTTCGCCATTCAAATTGGCGTGGCCCAGTTTAAACGATAATTTAAAAATAGGTTTTAAGGTCTTCTAATTACCCTAGAGGTTAAAGTAAGGTATTTTTAGAAAAGTTAAAATTAATACAGTTTGAAAATTAAAAAATCTCAAATTGTCAAAATGTCAAGCTGTCTAACACCCCTTTATTTTTTTTATTAAAGTCACATTATTTTTTAGGCAAGAGCTATTAGCGAAAGACCTCGTGATTTTGTATCTCAATCAAGTGAAGAGGGCGACACCTGAGCTGGAGCACCATTTTCCAAAATTCCACATATCTTGCTATGATTGATTGATTGATTGAATAATAACGTCACACTGTTCAACTACACGAGGGCTTTTGGCGACGGATCACGTAATTTTGAACCATGGTCAAGTGACGTGGACGACACATGAGCTGGCACCCCCTCTCCTAACTACCACACCACACCAACAGGAGGACGTTTCAGCTCTCGACAGATTTAACGTGCATCGCTGCCCTACACGGCGGGTCTTTAGTGGAACTGGGCTCGAACTCGTGACAAGGCAAGCCACGGTCCTATACCTATACCACTCGGCTACCGCGGCCACACACATCTCTTGCTAACGTGAGAACTTGTAACCACTACCGATTTAACGAGCATCAAACCCTCTTCAATCCTCCCGGGTGCTTCAGTATCCGCATGTGTCGAACCGATAACTCTAAAGTTCTGTGGCCAGTTGTTGAAGGTTATGTGACCACTTGGTTACCGCAGCCACTTGAGTTGTTTGAAAAATGAGCAACTGAATGTGTTAGTGTTTTTTTAACATTTTTAACAAAAAATTATAATTAAAAAAGCTAAATTGTTCACATAGATGTTACGCATCTGTAAAAGTTGAATAATTCTCGTGAACAAATAGATACCACAACAATATATTAGTATTATTATTTTAAATATTAAATTATACAAATAATTCGAAATTAAGTCTACACATTACCCTAAAAATGACAAATTTCTCGAAAAAGTTTTTTTTTTTTGCATTTTTCTGTAGCCCATACGATTAGAATCTTGGCCCCAAATCTCAGATCTAATAACCAATTAGTTTTTAAGATATTTGAAGTTTTCTGAGTATTGTCAGTCACTAAATTTGACAGCTGAGGGGGGGATTGTTTAGTTTTGGTTTAGTTTTAAAGCATTTTTCGCTTTTTAAATTTAATTAATTACTAATATTTTTAAAGAAAATTGATACTTGCAGAGAGTGGTTATTAACTTCCAACTTTCACCACTAAAATCGTTTCCGTTTGTTTATATTTTGGAAAAATATTGGATAGTTTCGACTTTTCAAGTGGGTTCGAGCGGGTGAGATCGTTTTGAATTTTTATTTTGTATTGAAATTTAGTTCATATAATTTTTATTCTATCTTCGGATAAGAGCTTTTAATTTAATTATTTACACAAGATAGTGTATTTATACAATTTTGAGTGTTGGAGTAGGGAAGACAAAATGGGTGACTACCCTCACCCAAATAATAATATGGAAGTTGAAAATGAAAACGCAAATTTTTCATTCAATATACAGTTACTCCCAAAATTGAGGGTACACCTACTTTTAAAACGGGAATCAATGTTTAGAAAGAAAAAATTATATTAAATGAGGGAGATAATTAAAACCTTTAAGCATAGATGCGTTTATTAGATCATAATTCATTATTTTGAATGATAAAACAAAATATTTCTTAGTTTAAACATACATATAATAACTTATAAAGAAAATTAACAGAAATTAATAGCCACAAAATTGAGAGTACATGCATCTATTTTCCTGCATAAATCATGAATAATAAAGAGTTAATATTTAGTAGCATAACCTTTTGCTGATATGACAGCTTCCAATCGCCGAGGCATCGATTCCACAAGATGTCTAGTGGTCTCGGGAGCAATATTCAGCCATTCTTCTTGCAATACCGTTTTCAACTGTTCCTTGCTTGTAATTTGATGTTTTTGCACAGATCTCTCAAGGTGGGACCACAGATGATCGATAACATTTAAGTCGAGAGACTGTGGAAGTATATTAAGTTGATTCCGACAATGGTAAAGCAGCCATTCTTCTACAACAAACGCAGTGTGCTTGGGGTCATTGTCTTGCTGGAATATGAAATTCAACCCCAATATCCCAAATTATCAGCACTTTCAAATTGTTTTGCAGTATATTAAGATAAGCCATCTTGTGCATGATTTCATCAATGAATACTAGCTTTCCCACCCCCAACGTAGCCATACACCTCCAAACCATCACCGACCCACCTCCGTGCTTCACAGTAGGAATTGTGTGTTTTGGGTGGTGTGAGGTGTTTGGTTTACGCGACACCATACGACGACCGTCACTGCCGAAGATGTTGAACATACTCTCATCGCTGAAAATGACTTCGTTCCAAAACTGTTGAGGCTTTAAAATGTGTTCTTTAGCGAATTTCCCACAATCGCTTGACTCTATTCCTCTTACCAATTAAGGGCTTTTTTCGAGCTACTCTACCATTATATCCAGCCTTTCTCAGGACTCTTCGTACCGTTTCTGCAGAAACAGATCGACCTAAGGTATTAGAGGTACTGGCTGCAATTTTAGGAGCACTAATTTTAGGATCAATCTTCACTTGATGTATAACTCTTCGCTCGGTTATAAAGTTCATAATTTTCTTTCTCCCTCTTCCTTCGTTATTTGGCAATATACCAGTCTTTTTAAATTTTTTCAGGATTTTTTGGATACAGTTAACACTTCGTCCAACTACTTTAGCAATATTCAGCTGGGATTTACCTTCATTTGACAGTTTAATAACAGGTTTTCTCTCTTCGATCGTCGTTTCCTTCCGATTCTCCATTTTAATCAAGACATCAAATCACAAACATAAATTTGTTATCAGATAGCCTTTGTGTGGAAGCCTTCCTTTATTATAGATCTATTATCAAATTTATATTTAAAAAATTACTGGTAGTTTTGCATAGTGATTAAAGAAGTGTACCCTCAATTTTGTGACATTAAAATGGTGTAGTTTTTCTTTCAAACCTTCATATTTTTGTTTCAATCAATTTCCACATCTTACGTTTAATGTTATTTGGAAGAGTAATGTATGCATATTGAATGTACAAAAGTGCGTTAACATAGCATATTAATTTCTACACCTGGTGATCCGATGGTAAATTCGGAATTAAGTGTACTCTCAATTTTGGGAGTCACTGTATATAGGTGTAATCTCACAGATACAGAGAATTATTGACCAAGTTTGCGGAAAGACAAAATTTAAACACGAGTCCAAACATTACAATTTTCTTAAAATTAGAAAATGGCTTTCAGAATGGTAATCCACTTAAACTAAAAGAAAGTATAATGAAAGAGTTCACAATAAAAATATATTCTAAATATCAGCAAAACAAGAAACGGTGAGATCATAATTAAAACAAATAATTGCGAGACCGCCAAAGAAGCTTTAAAAGTTAAAGAAATTGATGGTATAAAAATAAGCACAAGATTGTCATTTACTGGCCTAACCAGTAGTTATACAGTTACTCCCAAAATTGAGGGTACACCTACTTTTAAAATGGGAATCAATGTTTAGAATGAAAAAATTGTATTGAATGAGGGAAATAATTAAAACCTTTAAGCATAGATGCGTTTATTAGATCATAATTCATTATTTTGAATGATAAAATAAAATATTTGATAGATTAAACATACATATAATAACGTATAAAGAAAATTAACAGAAATTAATAGCCACAAAATTGAGAGTACATGCATCGATTTTCCTGCATAAATCATGAATAATAAAGAGTTTATATTTAGTAGCATAACCTTTTGCTGATATGACAGCTTCCAATCGCCGAGGCATCGATTCCACAAGATGTCTAGTGGTCTCGGGAGCAATATTCGGCCATTCTTCTTGCAATACCGATTTCAATTGTTCCTTGCTTGTAATTTGATGTTTTTGCACAGCTCTTTCAAGGTGGGGCCATAGATTCTCGATAACATTTAAGTCGGGAAACTGTGGAGGTGTATTAAGTTGATTGCGACAATGGTAAAGCAGCCATTCTTTTACAACAAACGCAGTGTGCTTGGGGTCATTGTCTTGCTGGAATATGAAATTCGACCCCAGTGTCCCAAATTACCAGCACTTTCTTTCAAATTATTTTGCAGTATATTAAGATAAACCATCTTGTGCATGATTCCATCAATGAATACTGGCTTTCCCACCCCCGACGCAGCCATACACCCCATACACAGTAGGAATTGTGTGTTTTGGGTGGTGTGAGGTATTTGGCTTACGCCACACCATACGACGACCGTCACTGCCGAAGATGTTGAACTTACTCTCATCGCTGAAAATGACTTCGTTCCAAAACTGTTGAGGCTTTAAAATGTGTTCTTTAGCGAATTTCACACAATCGCTTGACTCTATTCCTCTTACCAATTAAGGGCTTTTTTCGAGCTACTCTACCATTATATCCAGCCTTTCTCAGGACTCTTCATACCGTTTCTGCAGAAACCGATCGACCTAAGGTATTAGAGGTACTGGCTGCAATTTTAGGAGCACTAATTTTAGGATCAATCTTCACTTGATGTATAACTCTTCGCTCGGTTATAGAGTTCATAATTTTCTTTCTCGCTCTTCCTTCGTTATTTGCCAGTATACCAGTCTTTTTAAATTTTTGCAGGATTTTTTGGATACAGTTAACACTTCGTCCAACTACTTTAGCAATATTCCGCTGGGATTTACCTTCATTTGACAGTTTATTAACAAGTTTTCTCTCTTCGATCGTCGTTTCCTTCCGATTCTCCATTTTAATCAAGACATCAAATCACAAACATAAATTTGTTATCAGATAGCCTTTGAAAGCCTTCCTTTATCATAGAACTATTATCAAATTTCTATTTAAAAAATTACTGGTAGTTTTGCATAGTGATTAAAGAAGTGTACCCTCAATTTTGTGACATTAAAATGGTGTAGTTTTTCTTTCAAACTTTCATATTTTTGTTTCAATCAATTTCCACATGTTACGTTTAATGTTATTTGGAAGAGTAATGTATGCATTTTGAATGTACAAAAGTGCGTTAACATAGCGTATTAATTTCTACACCTGGTGATCCGACGGTGTATTCGGAATTAAGTGTACTCTCAATTTTGGGAGTCACTGTATATTGCAGGGAATAGACACAGAATATACAATAGACGACATAAAATCGGAATTTGAAAATTACAATTACACAATTTTTGATATCCAACGCTTTACCAAAAAAACAGAATCTGGATTTAAACCGATCAAAACAGTTAAAGTTACCCAAATTGGATGCAGTATTCCCGAAAGAGTTCCAATTGGATTTGAAATGATAAAAACTACTCTCTACTGTGAAAAACCTATGCAATGCACAAACTGTTTGAAATTTGGGGACACATTCAAAAATTTTTTAGAAGCTCAATAAAATGCCGAATTTGTTCACTGAACCACTCTGAAAACGATTGCAAAGAAATAAAAATAAAAATAATGTAGTTCTTGTAGAGAGGGGCATGAAGGTAATGATAAAAATTGTAAAAGATATCAAGAAGAAATTGAAATCTTAAAAATTAAAGTATAGCAACAAATCTCGAGAAACGAAGCAGTTGAGAAATTCCAAAGGGAAAAAAAACATCATACTCGGCCAAAACATATAATGATCAAACAGAGAAGATAGAAAATCTTGAAAAAAAGTTTGCGAAATTAGAGTTGAAATTTGAAGAAAACAATAACTTATTCGAAAAGAAATTAGAACAAATAGTACAACGCTTCACGACTGAACTGAATACCGTGGTAGCACAAATAAATTTAAGATTTTCTTCCCTAATGAATAACATGGAATTCACCCTAAAAAAAGTTGCATCCAATATAACAATTCTAAAAGATGATGATTGTCTAATAAATAGAAAACAGAATGAAAAAGCAAAAAGATTCAAGAAAATATCAGAACAGAGAGGAAATACATTAGATAGTGTAGTAGAAAAAAATAAAGGAACTTAAATAAATAATCAAATATTTTCTCGCTAAAAACTCAATATTAATCTACTTTCTTTTTTTCGGATTTTTAAACTAATTCGTAGTATCGCACCTTTTTTTCCGTTTTAAATCATGAACATAATCCAATGGAATGCACGTGGAATTAAAAAAAGAGGTCAGATATTCTTTTCGCTCCAATTTTTCAAAAAGCAAGTATTTTAATAATTCAAGAAACCTGGTTACATCCAAATGATATTTTCACATTTCCCAATAAGAATATATTCAGAATTGATAGAGAAATCAAAAGAGAGGAGGCTTAATGATAGTTTTAAATAAAGATATTAGCGCAATAAAAAAAAAATTCTCAGAAATTAGTGAAGACTTGGAAATTTTAATAGTCAGAGTTCAGATAGATTTAGTTCCTATCACAATTTTTAATATACACATCCCACCGGGTAACTTTAAAGACATCAATTTATCTAAAATAGCATCATATAGTGATAATCACAGTTTGATATTGGGAGATTTCAACGCATCTCATGAAATATGGGGATCAAAAAATTCCAGTGCTTCTGGAAAAAAGATTTTTGACTGGATCATTGAAAATGTGTGTGTGTGTGTGACTTAATATTATTAAACAATAAAAGTCCAACTTATCTCTATTCATCGGAAATTTTTACATCTATAGATCTTTCTTTAGAATCTATAGATTTAAATTATGATTTATCCTGGTCCACAAATACCGATAATTTTGGAAGTGACCACTTCCCTATAATTATTAATTACGAAAGAACAAACAGCTCAGTAACTAACAATTTTAAACAGAAAAACAAATTGGAACAAATTTATCAATATTATTCAACAAAATGTAAATTTAAAGGAAAACATAAATATAAATATTATAAAAGAAATTAAAAAAGCTCAAATCTTATCTCAAGAAACCGAAAAAAAAAACAGATCAGTTCAAGAGCTCCATGGTGGACAGCAGCATGCGGGGATTTAAGAGCAAAAAAAGAAAACTCCTTAATAAAGCAAGGAAAAACTTTAAAGAAAAAGACTGGATAAAATATAAAGAAGTACGCGCAAAACTTAAGCGAGCAATCAAAGCCTGTAAAGAAAATTTTTGGCACAAGACCTGCGAAAAAATATTTTCTCCAAAAGTTATTTTTAAAATAATCCGAATAATCAAAAATAGAGCAAATCCTAACTATTCTTCATTTAATATTATTGAAAATAATGGAACCATATTAACAAACGAACAATCCCAAGCAAACTGTTATTTACAATAATACGCAAAACAAAACAATGATAATATTCCAAATATTTCTATTCCGGACAATAGCCAGGATATTAATAAACCTTTTTCTTTAAAAGAATTAGAAATAGCAATATCTCATCAAAAGAACAGCAGTCCAGGGCATAAAATTTCTCTCCAATCAATAAACCATCTCCCCATCAAAGCGATAAATCTCCTTCTGAAATCATTTATTGACAGTTGGTCTTCAAGTCAAATTCCAAAAGATTGGACTCACGCAATTATCCATCCTTTCATAAAACCTCACAAAAATCCCAAGGAAGTTTCGTCATACCGTCCTATTTCTCTTACTTCAGTAATTGCCAAATTATTAGAAAGAATGATTCTACATAGAATGCTAGATTTCAGTTTTCAAAACAAAATTTTTCATGTTAATCATCATGGTTTTTACCCTCACAGAAGCAGCATTAATACATTACTTCAATTACAACATGACATTATACTGGCTAGAGAACGCAAAGAATATTTTATTTTGGTAGCGTTGGATATTAAAGCAGCATATGACTCAGTGTGGCCAAATGGCCTTATTTCTAAATTAAACAAAGTTGGATGCTCTGGTAGATTACTACGATGGATTCAAAACTTCTTACACCAGAGAACAATTCAAATCAAATGGAGAAACATTTTTTCAAAACCCGTTATAAACAATTATGGTGTACCCCAGGGTTGTATCTTAAGTCCTTTTCTTTTTATGATTTATATGTCAGATATTTTTGAAATTCAACACGACAGCCAGCTTCTGGTTTATGCTGACGACATATTTTTATATAATAGTGGTACAAATTGGAATAAAACAATAGGCGAAATGCAAGAATCTTTAAATAAAATTTCAGTCTGGTGTAAAAAATGGAAATTATCCACCTCTCCAGAAAAAGCAGTCTAATCAACTTTTCCAGAAAAAGAAGCACAATACCTCCATTACTTAAAATATGCGACAAACCTATTCCCGAAGTGAAGAGTCTGAAAAAATCCTGGGTATCATCTTCGACCCCAATATCACCTGGAAAAATCATATTAATTACCTACGTCAAAAAGGATTTAAATATTTAAATGGCATTAAAGCCTTATCTTCTCCGAAAATAGTAACAAGATCTGATCATCTTTTAAATATTATTAATGCCACAATCCGTTCTATCTTTGACTATGGAAGTCAACTATTTTCCTTTTCTAGCAATAGCAACAGACAGAAACTAGAACCGATTTACAATTCTGCCTTAAGTTTAGCTCTAGGTCTCCCCC
This sequence comes from Trichonephila clavipes, assembly GCA_019973935.1. Classification (NCBI taxonomy): domain Eukaryota; kingdom Metazoa; phylum Arthropoda; class Arachnida; order Araneae; family Nephilidae; genus Trichonephila; species Trichonephila clavipes. Next base: position 193,871 of record BMAU01019654.1, read on the forward strand.
AAGAAATACCCCGTTAGATTTATTAAGAGCAGAGTCTATGAATGGAAGTATTAATACTTGCCATAATTTCCTTTGCCAAAAATTTATAACCAAGCAAATAGCATTAAAAGACTGGTCACCGAACGCAAGGTTATTTTGGAATATAAATAGTAATTTTTTATAAAGATAGAGAAAAAGAGATCAGTATTTTTCAAAAGACGATCAACTTGCTCCAAGAATTATGCATCTCTAAAGTAGATATTTTTCAATGGATCCCTCCTCCCCCAATCTACGATAATCGCAAAATAAACATCTATACTCATGATCTACCATTTCAAAACAAGGATCTTCCAGATGACATAGTACAAAATATGTTTAATGATTACATTCAGACAAAATTTAATAACAATATCATAATAGCAACCGATGGTTAAAAAAAATTAATCAAACATCAATAGGAATTTTGATCCCTAAGAAAAAAATTCGACAAAATTTCATACGGAAAGAAATGATTTCAATATTCACAGCTGAAGCTATAACCATATGGACTGCGTTAAAAAATTGGGTTTCTGAAACAGAAAATTATATCATCTTGACGGACAGCTTATCAGTCCTAAAAAGCATCCAAAATATTAATAGAAAATCCAATACGGTAATATTAAATTTAAGTTCAACTTTACATCAGTGCCTCCAAATAGCTCAATCAATTACATTCATTTGGGTACCAGCTCACAAGGGAATAGGGATTAATGAAGAAGTTGATAAATTAGCTAAAGCCTCTCCAGAGCCGTGGAATATTATTTCTTGGATAACTTGGGAAGATCTACATACATATATATATTTCAAAAAACAACACAAAATCAAAAGTGAAGAAATATGGAAAAAAAGCAAGAAACATAAAAAATATTTTTATATTTCTCATCTTCAAAAATGGACAGACAGGCAGCAAAAAATAGAAATACAGAAGTTTTAATCAATAAGTTGCGAGCTAAAAAATTACCATTAAATGATATATATTTCTTTTTTAAACAAACAGATTCTCCCTTGTGTGCAGAATGTAAAGTACCAGAAACTAGTGAACATTTTATATTAAACTGTATCAAATACAAATCACAGCGTGAAATTTTGAAAAATTTTATCTCCAACCTCGGAGAATGGTCTTATTCCTCAATAGCGAAATGTAAAACAATAGAGCATGTTCAAAAAGTTGAAAAATTTCTGAAATCATCCAATAGATTCTAAAATTCCAGTTACTCTATACTCTACTTTCATCAATCTCAGTTGAAGCACAACGCGATAATTCAAATTACTGATGAACAGTGCAATCACGAACTGTGTGTTACAACTTGGATTAAAAACTGATCAAAATTTATCGGAGCATAAGGCGTTTAGCCAAGTCTCCACTATTTCAGTGATTTCACTGAACTGAACTTATACACTGCTGGACAATTGCTAAGGACGGATAACACTATCATCCATAGCAACCACAAAATGAAAGGAAGCAAAATGTGGAAAATTAGAATAAGTGCGGGATATTAGTAAGAAAAAGTATGAGTATGCAAATTTTTTTTCCACGTCTGTTCATCACGTGATAGCTTTCATAAGAGCTTTAAAGGTTTTGACGCATGTGGACAGTTGTTGTTTCAAGTCAAAGTTTTACAGGAAAGATTTAATAGACGAACTTAAAATTTTTGTCATGTCTTCCCGACATCACATAGATGATTTTATGCGTGGCCGAATTATTGGAAAGATCGAAGAAGGGCGAAAAATAACAGATGTTGCCAGGGAGTTCGACATCGCTCACAGCGTTGTTTCACGGCTGTGGAAGTCATTTAAAACTACTGGAATGTGTAGTAGACGGCACGGGGGGAGGTCGTGTTAGAAGTACGACGCCTGCAGAAGACAGATATATCGTCCTATCAGCAAAAAGGAACAGGCGCACCACAGCTCAGCAGGTGGCAAATCAGTTTCTTGCTGCCTCAGGAAAGCAGATCTCCCGAAAACTGTTGCCAGACGTTTGAGGGGAGGAGGACTATACGCACGCAGACCTGTTGTGTGTGTCCCATTGACCAGACAGCACCGTACTGCCCGTTTGCAATGGTGTTGTGAGCATCACAATTGGACTGAACAGGACTGGGCATGCGTACTATTCTCAGATGAGAGTAGGTTCAGTCTGTCATCGGATTGTAGACGCCAACTGATTTGGCGTGAGAGTGGTACTGCTTTTATCGTCCAGAAAAATATCCAGGAAAAGGACCGATATCCGACATGCAGTATCATGGTGTGGGCCGGCATCATGATCAATGGCCGCACGCGCCTACATGTGGTTGTGAATGGGACTATGACGGGCCAACGATACATTGATGAAGTTCTACTTCCTTATGTTCGTCTTTTCCGTGGTGCTGTCGGTGATAAATTTGTTTTTATGGACGACAACGCAACATGTCATCGAACACTCGCTGTTCAGGATTGTCTAGACAGCGAGGGTATTCAACGTCTCGTATGGCCAGCGCGTTCTCCAGATCTAAACCCCATTGAAAATCTGTGGGATGCTTTGGGAGGCAAGTTGCTGGTCGAAACTATCCTCCGACAAACAAGAACACCCTCATCCATGCACTGACAGAGGAATGGGATAAATTGCCTCAACAGCTGCTGGATAATGTTGTGCAAAGTATGGTACGACGTGTGGAATGTTGCATCACACTCCACGGTGAACATATCCCGTACTGATACCTTTCTTTAAGGTGCCTGCTGACTTTTAGATGCATTGTTCCATTTCTCCGTACTCAGATCAAATGAACATTTTTTTTTCTTTCAGATGTTTCACAGCTTTTGTACTTTCCAGAACAATAAATATTCTTTATTCTAATGTCTGAACAGTGTGGCAACTATATTTTATCCTACTAGGTCTCATGTCTCGCTTAATGTTATGCTACATAGCAATTTGTGATCCGTCCTTAGCAATTGTCCAGCAGTGTATTTTGAGTTTTTGGTGTTCTTATAGTTACTTAATTAAACTTGATTTAAAAAGGTCTTTCTCAAGACCAATGTTTATTCTGTAAATAAACATAATTCATTAAACTTAAAAGCTTTGTAACTTTGTTTAAGTTAAGTTTTTTTCTGTTAAGAAAATGCCAAGGACAAAACTTTCGCACCTTGCAAAGAGAAGCAATATTTCTAAGCGATGGAGTACTTCTAAAAATGACAATTCTAAAAAGCAGCCTTTAGCTGATATAACTACAAGAATTCAAAATACAAATGTTTTGAAAACGAATACTACAGGTAAAAGTAAACATTTCAGTAATGTTCCAAATTACATTATAGTGGATACTGAATGTTTGAGTAATTTGTTTACAAATCATTTATGCAATATTTGTCATACTGCTTCTTTAAAACTTTGTTTTGGTCAAAGAAATGGATTTGCATATAAACTGAATGTTGTATGTGTTAATTGTGACCTAACTCAAAGTGAAATATGTTCTTCAAAACAGTTGGTTGATACTAAATTGCATCGAATATCAAATGTTAGCAAGAATAATTTTTAATGCTCCATTTGATGTAAATATGAGAATAGTGCAAGGTATATTAAGTTTGGGACTTGGCTACTCGGCATTGGAAAAAATCTGCATGCATATGAATGTAAGTATAATGTCTGGTAAAACTTTTAATTATTATAAGGCAAAAGTTCTGAATGGACATCTCGTTGGGTCAAATCAGCTGTTTCTTGATGTTCGTAAAAATGTCAGAGAGGCGTATGGCTTAAAGAATGATAAAGATATCGTCGATATTGGAGTGTCATACGATGGAAGCTGGTTGACAAGAGGACATACAGTGACTCCCAAAATTGAGAGTACACTTAATTCCAAATTCACCATCACTAGGTGCAGAAATTAATACGCTATGTTAACGCACTTTTGTACATTCAAAATGCATACATTACTCTTCCAAATAACATTAAATGTAAGATGTGGAAATTGATTGAAACAAAAATATGAAGGTTTGAAAGAAACACTACACTATTTTAATGTCACAAAATTGAGGTACACTTTTTTAATCACTATGCAAAACTACCAGTAATTTTTTAAATAGAAATTTGATAATAGATCTATGATAAAGAAAGGCTTTCAAAGGCTATCTGATAACAAATTTGTGTTTGTAATCTGATGTCTTGATTAAAAGGGAGAATCGGAAGGAAATGAAGATCAAAGAGAGAAAACTTGTTATTTAACTGTCAAATGAAGGTAACTCCTTGGGGAATATTGCTAAAGTAGTTGGACGAAGTGTTAACTGCATCCAAAAAATCCTGAAAAATTTTAAAAAGACTAGTATATTGCCAAATAACGAAGGAAGAGGGAGAAAGAAAATTATGAACTTTATAACCGAGCGAAGAGTTATACATCAAGTGAAGATTGATCCTAAAATTAGTGCTCCTAAAATTGCAGCCAGTACCTCTAATACCTTAGGTCGATCTGTTTCTGCAGAAACGGTACGAAGAGTCCTGAGAAAGGCTGGATATAATGGTAGAGTAGCTCGAAAAAAGCCCTTAATTGGTAAGAGGAATAGAGTCAAGCGATTGTGGGAAATTCGCTAAAGAACACATTTTAAAGCCTCAACAGTTTTGGAACGCAGTCATTTTCAGCAATGAGAGTATGTTCAACATCTTCGGCAGTGACGGTCGTCGTATGGTGTGGCGTAAGCCAAATACCTCACACCACCCAAAACACACAATTCCTACTGTGTATGGGGTGTATGGCTGCGTCGGGGGTGGGAAAGCCAGTATTCATTGATGGAATCATGCACAAGATGGCTTATCTTAATATACTGCAAAATAATTTGAAAGAAAGTGCTGATAATTTGGGACTGGAGTAGAATTTCATATTCCAACAAGACAATGATCCCAAACACACTGCGTTTGTTGTAAAATAATGGCTGCTTTATCATTGTCGGAATCAACTTAATACACCTCCACAGTCTTCTGACTTAAATGTTATCGAGAATCTGGGGTCCCACCTTGAGAGAGCTGTGCAAAAACATCAAATTACAAGCAAGGAACAACTGTGAAATCGGTAATGCAAGAAGAATGGCTGAATATTGTTCCCGAGACCACTAGACATCTTGTGGAATCAATGCCTCGGCTATTGGAAGCTGTCATATCAGCAAAAGGTTATGCTACTAAATATTAACTCTTTATTACTCATGATTTATGCAGGAAAATAGATGCATGTACTCTCAATTTTGTGGCTATTAATTTCTGCTAATTTTCTTTATAAGTTATTATATGTATGTTTAAACTATCAAATATTTTGTTTCATCATTCAAAATAAGGAATTATGATCTAATAAACGCATCTATGCTTAAAGGTTTTAATTATCTCCCTCATTTAATATAATTTTTTCATTCTAAACATTGATTCCCGTTTTAAAAGTAGGTGTACCCTCAATTTTGGGAGTAACTGTACGTCAAACATCGGAGTAGGATGTGTTATTGACTTGCTGACTGGCTTCGTGATAGACTATGAAGTAATGTCAAAACGGTGTGGAGAATGTGAGCAGACAAAATTTGCACTTGAAGAAGACAGGGCTGAATTTCGTATTTGGTATGAAGGACATCAGGATGTTTGTAGTGCAACACATGTCAGATCATCTGGTGCAATGGAAGTAAATGCAGCTGTAAAATTATAGGAAAGATCTGAGAGCATTGGCTTCCGGTACACAAACTTGCTCTCTGATGGGGATTCTAAGTCTTTCTTAGAATTAAAAGAAAGGAATGTGTATGGAAGTGAGACACAAATTAAAAAAGAAGAATGTATCAACCATGTAAGTAAAAGGTTGGGAACAGCTTTGAGGCAGACAGTTAAAGATTGGCGAGTGAAAGGTGTAACTTTGGGAGGGAAGAAACGCGGTAGTTTGAAAGGAGAGACACAATAAAAAAAAACTAACTAGATACTACACTAATGCCATGCGCAGAAATAAAGGTGATGTAGAGGCGATGAAAACTGCAATTTATGCTACCCTTTTTCATTGCATGTCTACAGACCAGAAGCCACAACATAAAAAGTGCCCTTCTGGTATAGACTCATAGTGTTTTTACCAATCTTGCTGATTTATCAAAGATTAGCTTCATCTGAATTATTAAGCAGGTGTTTCAGAGGTCTGACACAAAAATTCTAATGAAGCATTGCATTCGATGATGTGGAACAGATGTTCCAAAGAAAATTCAGCTTCTAGGAGTCGTGTGCTGATTGCCGTGTCGAGTGTAATATCTGAATTTAATGTTGGAACATTAAAAGCTCTAAAAACAGTTCAGGATGTTAATTGCCTTGCCACAATTTTATCGTTTGAACATTTAGCCTTCTTTACTGATTATAGGAGAACCTATTTCAGAAAGAAAATAAAATCTGCAAATTTTAAAGTCGCGCAGCAAAAAATAAAACTTGCTAAATTGCGTCGACTTAAAATTGAGAAAAAATTAGGTCCTATGTACAAATCTCGTGGTTTTTAACTTTATTAAACTTTTATTTATATCATTATTATTCTTTATAAGAGTGTATTGTATTTTAAAACTTTTAAGAAATTATTATGGTAACTTTAAGCTGAATAATCTCATCGTAACAAATGCTACATCGATATTTTGCAAAAACATATTTTGAATAAGTAAAAGTATTTTCAATCATATTTAATTAATGTAGTGTTTTCCTATATTATATAAGTAGTAAAATAATATACTAAAAATTTAGAGCTTTGCGAGCATTATTAGTTTTTGTTTTATGCCTTTACAAACTTAAAATGCATTTTTCTCAGACTTTTATTTTTGAAGATGTGTTTTCTAATCCTTAAGGCTTTTTTTCTATTCAAGATACTGTCTTGAAATTTTTATACATACTTAGATATGTGTGTTCTACAAAAGTTAGAATGGATTTAAATCTGGGATCTCTAGTTATTTTTTAAAAAAATTTTAAAGTTAATGTTTAAAAAAACTTCAAAATTTTTTAAACATTTTTAAATTTTAAAATAAGGGCTTGTTAAATTGACTTTTTATTTTCAGAATCAGATTAATAATATAGTCTGAAAACAATACCTAAATTACTTTTAGTATTACTGTCTCCAAAAATTTTTTTTGAAAAAGGGTACCGTGTTAAGACAGAATTACTTGATATTATTTAGAGCGAGTCAAATGTTATATATAAAAAAACGTTTATTTCAGCAAGCCAATTCCTTCGAAAAAGCGTCTACTGATGGTGGGGATCACAAGCGGTAACTAAACGTTTGTGTAACTACGTTTACGACTAAGATTAAATATCTCCAGTGTATCCACAAAAACTCTCATTACTCCTTTTGGATAGCTGACACAGGACATCGTATGTGTGAATTGATTGATTGAATATTAACGTCGCACTGTTTAGCCACACGAGGGCTTTTGGCGACGGATCACGTAATTTTGAACCATGGTCAAGTGACGTGGACGATACCTGAGCTGGCACCCCTCTCCTAACTACCACACCACACCAATGGGAGGACGTTTGAGCTCTCGACAGATTTAACGTGCATCGCTGCCCTACACGGCGGGTCTTTAGTGGTACTGGGCTCGAACTCGTGACAAGGCAAGCCACGATCCGATGCCTATACCACTCGGTTACCGCGGCCATCGTATGGGTGAAAGGAATGTCCTTTGTGATCCCACACCGGGATGGGGAGAAAGCTATTTGTGAAAGATGCTTAAGGTATCCAACTACGTTCGAAACCGTGATTTTGCAAAAGCGTATAAATGGATAATATTTATGGTAATTAGAGTCACTTAGATTAGAAAACGTATGTAAAATTGTTTTAAGAATATTATAAGAATAAAAAATTATTTAAGTACAATATTTTGACAAAAAATGAACATGGATTGACCCATTTTCAAAACATTCTCCTTTTATGCAAAATGCTTATATTATAATAATATTTTGCCTGGGTATAGCTCAGAGCTCTCTACAGAGGCTCAACTAGAATTTTTGAAACATAACTTAAAAGTGGATTTATCCATATTTTACTACAACAGAGGGGAGAAATTTAAAAAAAAACCGCCGTTAATTATTTCAATTGGTGATAACTCTGAAAAAGTTCTGAATATATATATATATATATATATATATATATAATGTATATGTTGATCGATTTTAATATATATATTAAATTCGATCCAAATATCGCCCTTAAAATTTGCCGCCCCGGGCATAGGTCCGGTTTGTCCGGCCCTAGAGCCGCCTCTGTTCAGAGACAACAGGACTCAAACCAGCAATACACCGTTCACGAGTTTGTGACCATATAACCACTAGATTATACTACCACAACCACGAGTGCTGCGTTTGTAGTAGCCTTATGGTCAAGGTCACGGACTCCAGGTTGGCAGGTCGTGGGTTCGAGACGAGTTAAAGCTGAAGATCCGCTGTGCAAAGGCGACTCATGACATGCCTTCCATGATCCGATACCTTTATCACTGAGCTACCTCAGGCCCCTGGAGATTGTTTGGAATACAATAATTAAAAGCTAATTCTGACAGAAAAAAAATAAATAAGGGATTAAAACAGTGTGATATAAATAAGGTATAATTCAAAAGTTTATTAAAATTGCATTAAAAAATTGATGCATAAAAAATACACAATGGAAATATAAAAAGACAAATTTTAAGTAAGTTGAAAGATAAAATTACATTGCTCTAAACTACCTAAACCAGAGGTATCAAACGCATAGCCCGCGAGCTGTATGTGGCCCGTATCGAGCATTTTTGCGGCCTAGCCAATACATCGGAGCACATTAAATTATTAAAATTTCTCCCGAAATAGGAAAGATATTAGAAGAGAAGAAGTGTCAAGGGTCAGAACGTAAACATAAAATTTTCTGGCTCTTTTATATAAGTTTCTTAAAATTTATTATTCGAAATATACCTACGTTACTATAATATGTAATTTTTGGGGGGCCCAAAACCAAAGTTAAACCATGTTAGTCTTATACATTATGCTTAACTTCAGTGTTCAAGTCAGCTAGCTGGGTGGTGTGGTTGGTTTATCGCTGGTCTTCTGCACCCAAGGTTGCGGGTTCGACCTCGGCCCAAGTCGGTGGATTTTCATGATGCAGAAAATCGGCAGCGGGCTTGGGGGTTTCTGGCAAAATTTTTAAAAAAATGCTTGCACAGGTTCGCATCGTCAGAGCTCACGTGCCTCCCTCTAGGGAGGAAACTGGGCGTCAAAATTACCTGCGGTTATTGGTATCCACCTATATGGTGCCGCACTAAAAAGAGATACCTGCTCCCGGGAATGTACTAGGTCTGCAATGGTAAAAACACCAATCCGCAGCCCACTAGAAATAAAATTAATTAAGTGTACAAGTCGCTTGAGTGCTAATAATTTAGAATGTTTGAAAACTTGCCTGCAAAAACTTTCGAAAAAATCCCAGAACACTCTTTGTTTTGTAGTGAGTGGAGTGGCAACAATAAAAGTGAGAGTCTTTCTTCAGTAGTTCACCACCCCCTAGTAATTAATTGCGTCATTCCCCTCGTGGCCAATGACCGTTTTCTAATTTTTCATTTTACTTTCATGTTTCCCCTTTCGTAATTTTAAATAATTCTCAATCTACAACCCACACAGGCAAGCACTGTTTTCCAACAAATTTCTGTTCTGCAACTTCAAGGCAGCGAATAGATTGTTAACTTACTGAATCTTTTAAACCAATAACAGACGAGTCCCTCATTCTCTTATTCTGAAAAAATTTCCACCACATCGAATGTCTTCGAAGCAGTCACCGTAAGCACACCCCCTTACTCCTTCCAGTGCACTAATTAAGCTTCCTCTCAATCCAGACCTCTCCACATCAAGGCCCAAATACCTTACGATACGGGATGGAGGAACGTTTCGCGTTCCATTTCCCAAAGATGTCAAGATTTCTTTCTTTCTTTCTTTCAGTAGTTCAAAAGTAGTTTTCCACGCATTAGCAGCCACAAGCAAAGCCTAAAACTCGATATTCCATGTTGCCCGACTATATTCCATAATTCCCTCTTCTCATCTCTATATAAAATCATTGTAAGCCTTTTTTTAAAAAAAAAACTTAATGTATATCTAATATTCTACAAATATTCAGCCATAAATAACATAATATTTATTTCTGACATCTTTCTAAACTTTCTTGCTTCTCAGAAATTTCCATGTCTAATACCATGCCGCAAAAAAACCACAAGACTTACAAAATATTTAATCGTATCTTTAATCACTTAAAAGTATATTCCTTCGAACAAAATCTGACGAGTAAGTACTATGTTATTATTTTAAGTAATTTCATGACACATTTATTTGGGTTTGATCAGCATTATTTGACCCGAGGGGCATTCTTAAATCGTTGAACACGTGTCGCGCAACGATTAAAAATACAAATTTTCATTTTTAGACCATTAATAATCCTTCCTTCGGAACGCGATCATGCTAATATACTTATGTAGTCATTAAATCAACACTCATTTTAATAACTTACTATCTTATACTTATCACTCTCGCCAAGCGCCATGGTAAAAGTCATTTGTAAATGTGACGCGACGCCATAACTGCAGCTGATGCAGCCTATGGGTCTCTCAGAAGCATCCCATTTCTCATTCAGACGTCGAAACGAGGCATGTAATTGTATCTACATATGTATACCCCTAATCGACGCGTGACACGGAAAAAGAAGCCATGCCGCGACTCCAAAAAGATCTATTAACATTCGGCGTAATTCTGCAGCGTGTCGCAATAATTCCTCTTTGTGCTATTAACGCCGACACCTGCACTATTTCCACGCGCGAGGCGATACATTTGAATAAATTTCGAGTTTTCACTAAATTATTACTTCTGCACCTTAGTACACTAATGACAGAAAGTTTTGTCCGGTCCCTCTTCAAAAACATCCCTTTGATTCTTAATTCAATTCCATTCAATATTTTTATTGATGGAAGCATTTCGGCGCAATTATAGGAGGAACAGGCACCTCTATTAATCGACGAATCGTTGCGGGGTCTTATCACCTAATCGTCATTTTGATTTGCAGCCGAAGTTGCAGACAGAATTTTAGTTTTTTAGTTTTTTTCGCCTCGGGATAGGAGAGAGAGGGCTATAATTTTCGTTTTTCCGAGCCATGTAATTAATATTTATTCTGACCCCTGATAATGAACAGGATTTTAATTGCTGATGTTCTTGTCTGAAATTATCCAGACCATTCTCTGAACACGGTAAAAATGTGTTCCAGATTAAGATTCATTGCTGAGCTTTCCCTGTTGCAAACTGATTTTTATTCAATATACCATACACGATCAAATTTAGATAGCGACCTATGTGGAACTTTGAAGGACATTAATATGTGGCAGCAACTCGCTATCATTATCTATTATAAAAGTCTGCCTTTGAGGTTTCAAAAGAAGTTCGGAAAAAAAAATTAGGATATTGTTCTAAAACAGGGGTGAATAAATAGCGACCCTCAAAAAAGTTTATGTGGAACGCCAAGACAGAAAACCAAATATATAGACAGGAAATATTTTATATATATATACGGTTCCATATATACTTGTGAACAAAGTTTTTCTTATATCTAGTTGCAAGTTGGTCAACATTAATTTACAAGGTGTGATGAGAATTTAAATAAGCAATCTCTCTCCTGATTTAAAAACATTTGTAGAAAGGTGTGAAAGGTTAACTTTGTCTCATTAACTCTTTATTTACCGCATTATGATTTACTGCAATTTTTTTCATGCAATATTTCTTTTTGAATCCCTAAAATAAAAATTAAGGGATATACATAAATAAAATACTCAACTTTGTGAAATTTAATCCATTAGAGCCAATTAATTAAATTGGTAGTTTAAAGCAGCGGTCGCCAAACTTTTTGACTTCACAGACCAGTCAATTCATAATTTGAATCTAACGGACCAATAATAGGATTTTGTGAATGTTAAATATATTAATACAAAAAATGAGATCTCTCTATAAGAACGCAATAAATGCATCTTAAAACATAACTTAGTGTGATAAGTGAGTATATTCCACATTTTTGGGGGGACCAGCGAAATTTTCTCGCGAACCACCACACCTCTGGTTTAAAGTAGTATCAGTACAAGGAGGTTTTTAAAATATTCTCATAATACAAAATAACATTATGACTTTTTTAACGGAGTTTTAAAAATGCTAAATAACCAAAGAACAATAATATTTTACAGCACAAAATATGTATTTTTGAAAATTATATAGTTTATAAAATTTTATTTATAGTTTTTTTAATACATAAAAGCAAGTTTTACACAATAACTTAATTTGATGATAATCAAAGAAGCAGTTTTTCTTTTCATTAATACACAAAAATTCATTACGCGTTACGCATTTTGAGTTTTATGCACTTTCTCTTTCTCCTGGCTAGGAAATATATATATATATATATATATATATATATATGGATGTTTGTATATATGAAATCACATAACTCCAACACCATTCAACCGATCACTGTGAAAATTGGCTTGTTTTATGTACTTTTTGTGGAGAAGGTTTTTGGGCTATACTCTTTGTAGCAGCTTCCCACCAGGTTGCTCTACAACATATCAACTTCTGTGGCATTCAATCAATCGTCAAGTTGCCAACCGGGTCACCAAAAATGATGTTAGATTGGCTCTATTGCCAACATTTCGCTGTGTTACTGTTGAATCGCAATTATAATGTAATGAATGGCGTTGCTTGCGAATATTACAAATTTAACATAAGATAAATGCAACAGAAAGTAATATTAATGTACTACACATCCAGATATAAATTATTTACACTATTTTAAGTGTTCATTACACAACATGTGTAACAATGTGTTACTTTTTCTGAGCAGAGATAAGCTTAGGAATGTGATTTCAAAAATCGACCCACAAGAAAGTTATGGTGTGTTATAAATAAAAAAAAAATCTCTCTTCTTTTTTTTTATCAGTTTAGATCTACAGATTTAAAATTTAACAAATATGAATTTTTTGTTCATCCGAGTTTTTTTTTTTTGTTTAATTTGCAATTCACGTAAATTTAACTCATTAAAAACTTCTTTATCCTTCAATATGTATTGCTTAATTTTTTAATTCAACCGTGCAAAGAACTGATATAACCAGCTAGTACTGTATATTTTCTGAACATGAACTGCTGCACCTTGAATAAATTACAGATACTTCATTTACAGTTGTGTGATCGGTTAACGAACAGATCGGTCAACGAACGAATCGGTTAACGAACACTTTCACGAAAGGTTTTTGTGTTCGGATAACAAACACTTTCAAGAAAGATTTGTGTTTGGACAACGAACACATATTCGGAGGTGATCAAAGAGGCACCCCTGAAATTATGGATGAAATTTTGACAACTGCTAGAGATCTGGAATTGGAGGTGAACGAGGATGACATAGAAGAGCTCATAATGGGACATGAAGATGAACTGACGATAGAAGAACTCCAAGAAATTTTGAATGAAGAACACCAAGAAACATAGCGAAATATGTCTCCTTCTGTACAAGAGGAAAACGAAAGAGGACCAATGCCGACATCTGTCATTAAAGATCTTTTGAAAAAGTGGGAGGCTGTCAGAGCAATGGTCTTAGAATGGCACCCAAAGCAAGCTGATGTCAGTAGGGTTGGGGATCTTTACAACGAAATGCTATTAATTACTTCAGGAAAATCCTGAAAAAGAGAGAAAAGCAATCGACATTGGACATGTTCTTCAACGCTCCATAAGCAAAAAATGAAAAGGACTGATTAATATGCAAGACTATATATGTATGTATTATTTTTTAAAAAACTTACTAAGAAATTATACATTTTTTAAAATTTAATTTTTAGCGTCTCCAGAACGAATTAATCGATTTCACATAGAAGTCTATGGTGAATCGATGATCGGTTAACGAACTATTCGGCTAGCGAATATAGTCCTGGAACGGATTATGTTCGTTAACCGATCACCCACTGTAATTGTGTGATAAACAAACAAGCTCAAATCTTTTTGAAAACATTTGAATAAAAAAAATGAAAAAGCAAAATAAATAAGTTATACTGAAAAGAAATGTCAAAAAAGCATATCTCTATTGCAATTATTGATATGTTGCTACAATACAACAAAAACAGCAGTAAGCTACACGAACGAATAAAAGACAAAGTTCTTGCTCTAACATCCAGAGAGTACTGTTGGTACTTAAAGTACCACAAAGTTGTTCAACTGTAAAATTAATTACAGTCGAACCTCTATAATTTGAATTTTTCTATAAAGCGAACTTTTTCTTTTGTGATTGAATTTTTGTTCTCCTTTTTTTTAAAGTATTTCTGAAAGAATTTCAACTTATTCTCCGTTTAAAACATTTTATGGTGGTCATAAATCTTGAGCTGGTTTTATTAGATCCTAACTCGCCGAGAGCAATAGAATTCTGGACGTTTCATCCGAGAAGTGGGACCTTTAACCCCCATTGACCAGTTCACTAGAAACAATTTCGATGTACTCTTTCAGCCTCAGTGGGGTTGTACCGTTTCCCCGTGTTCTAATAATAAAATAATGTATGTTAAATATTACATGCATGCTTTAAGTTAGAAGATGTCCTTAAAATTCATTAATTTTAGTATAAAAATTTTTCCTAACATTGAAAATACAGTGAATCCTTCGAAATTTTTTTTTTCTTGTTTTCCTTGCAGTTTTTCTTTCTTTATTTCTTTTTTGATGGGTAAGATATATAAAATAAACATATATTAATTTAAAAAAGAGTGTGAATAGTTACATTTTTTAACATATAGTGTTTATGAATTTAAAATTTGTTTTATGTGGTTTATAAAGTATATTAAAAGATGAACCTCTGTATGTGACGAATGTTCCATATAACGAACTTTTTTCGGGATTTAGCCACTTCATTATTAGATGTCCGACTGTATACGCACTGTTTAGCAAGCATGTCATGAGTTCGAGCCCAATACCAGCAAAAACTCAACGTGTAGTGGAGCGATGCACGTTAAATTTGTCGAGAGCTCAAACGTCCTCCCGTTGGTGTTATGTGGTAGTTAGGAGAGGGAGGTGCCAGCTCAGGTGTCGTCCTCGTCACTTGACTACGGTTCAAAATTACGAGGTCCGTCGCCAAAAACCCTTGTGTAGCTGACATTGCGACGTTAATATTCACTCACTCACTAAATACTTTTGGGGACAAAAATGACAATCTTCGACATCATCCTAGGCACAAACAGGCTCGATTGATGGCCGTATTTCGACTAAATGAGCTGAATGATTGTTTATGGTATTAAGCCTAGGCCTAGACATGGAAAACGATCATCAGATAATTCTACAGTCCAGTCACTTTTGAAATTGACATACAGTTCGAAATTCTGTTTCTTTTGTGGAGAACATGTACGGGAATAATATTTGACCATCAAATTTCTCCGGATCATCATCTTGCTAAGACAGAATCGAGAACGAAACGGAGGGTTAGGCTCTAGGCCGGGCCCAGTTGGCCCATGCCTTAAGGCCTCCCTGGCTATTAATTTATTTGAGTTTCCTTTTTAGTCAGCAAATCTTCCCATTCAGAAGAATATTAAGTTATAATTTCGAAAAATATTAAAATTCCAAAGTAAAGAAAATAAATGCTGCTCTCAAGAATGTGTAAGAACGAGTCAAGGCGTGGAAACAGAAAGATATTTGAAGGAAATGTATTAGGGGTGTCTGCACTTGTCGAATACAAGTGAGATTCACTTCCTCCAACTTATCTTCTGTTACTCAAATCATCTTACAGCAGTGTTGCTCAAACTTTCAATCCTGGCAACCCAATTTTCAATCATACTTTTTGTCGTGCCCCCTGGACAACAATAATGTATTTACTGCAATAAAAATGCACTTTGAGAGAGAGACGCTAAAGTTGCATTACGATCTTAATTATAAACCGTACAAATTAATACGATAAGTATAGTAAATTTTGTATAAGTAACTTTTAAGTAATGTATATTTTAAGAAAAAAAATTACTTAAAATATATATTACTTATTATTATGTTATTTTTCTTTAATTTTTAAATTGGAACAGATCGCAAAATGATATATTTAATAATTATTTAATAATTAATTTCTCCTTCAGCATCCGTTTCTCAAAGTACAAATGTCATTAGAAAAATAGTCTAGTCTATGTTGCTCTATCATATCCATCACATTTGGCAATATAGGGTACGTTTGCGGTAGTCTGGGCAACCTATCGGACGTCTGCGCAAAACATGTACAATTCCAGTCAGTTTTGGTCGACTCGATACTTCTATAGCTACCGAACCTAGCTTGTGAATGTACATTTTTAAAATTTACGCGTTAATTGTAATTCACGGTAATTAAGTATTTACGGCAGTAGATTAAGACAAAATCATACATACATTTTTAAGTCGTAAGCAAACATTAGACGATAATGAAGGATCAACAAATACACAGACGAGCATGGCTCCGAAAATTAAATCAAGGCAATAAATATTCTCAAAAATACTTAAATTTTGGATTTACCACTGCTGAAGTAAATGATGGGAAAAAAGCCCTAGCTCGTTATGTGTCAAAACTTACAAATCTGAAGAACATGTGAAAGTTGAAAGAATTTTAAAAAGTATTTTCTGGATGAGGACAACTTGGTAGCATAATACGAGTGGATTAGGGATCTATTTCAAGATACTCCAGAAGGACTCTCCACTTCCGAAGAAGAAATCTTCATAGATTTCACATCCAGTGAAAAATTAAAAGGCAATTTTGTCATAAATCGCTCTTTGAATTTGGGGTAGAGGTGGATGAGGAATTATCTGTACTGAAAACAAAAGCACTTCGTATACTATTACCATTTTCAACATCCTACCTTTGTGAAACAAACATTTTCTGCGGTGGCTGCTTTGAAGACAAAATATAGATCTCAGCTAAATATAGAAAAATAACTCTTTAAGTGTCAATTTCTGATATTAAACCTTCCTTTGAAAAACTTTGCTCTACAAGACAAGCCCATGAAAGTCCCTAATAATTATCAAACTTGTTCTTAATTTAGTATTAAGAAATTATTTATAAAATACCTTCTTCAGTACTGATACATTACACGTATACTGACTGAAACACCAGCTCTTCGCACGAGTTCATTTTTTTAAAAAATAAAACATTATTATTAATATAATAGCTGAACTGTAAGGAGAGTAAAACTGCGTGCACACGACATGGTATACAAAAATGTAAACTGATTTTTTTTAGATAAATGCTATAATTGTAAACAACTGTTTAAAAGAATTGTAATTTTAAACATCACAGAATTAGCATTTAGAAATAATGTTAAATAATGAAAAATAATATAAAATTCCGATGAAGAATAATTGTGTTACTTTTTAATATTTAAAGCGAGAAGACTTCAAAATGTTTTAACCCAGGAGCAGGCGCGCACTCCATACTAACGCTAATGGTAGTGCGGGGGGACTCAGTCACCCCAATCATTTGTTTATAATTATTTTAACTGTACACGATACAAATCGTAATTCCAGTGAATAATTTAATTAAGAGAAAGTATACTTACTGGCTTTCAAGAATTATTCAATTTTTCTTTGATGATTTGAGAAAAAATCCAGTAAAACTGAACTAAAATTATTCAAAAGTGCAAGACCTTAATAAAAGACGCAAATCAGAGACACTTTTCATTAACATTACAGAAATGTTATTTGCTGGCAAAGCTGTCATATTTGGTTCCAAGTTATTGTAGTTTTAAAGAGCTTTCATGGTCGAATGAGTGAATATTAACGTCGCACTGTTCAGCTACACGAGGGCTTTTGGAAACGAACCTCGTATATATAATTTTGAACCATGGTTAAGTGACGAGGACGATAATTGAGCTGGCCTCTTTAACTACCACACCACTCCAACAAGAGGACGTTTGAGCTCTTGACAGATTTAACGTGCATCTCTCCTCTACACGGCGGGTCTTTAGTCGTACTGGGCTCGAACTCGTGACACCTTTGGTAATCAACAAATAGCAAGTTGAACTTTTTCTTTCTTGTGTCTTTTTGACAAGGCGAACTGAACCTTGTGGTACACTTATCGCTTCATATTTTAGGTTGATGGAGTTCTTTAGGAAGCATTTGAAAATTTTCCTTTCGTTTCATGTGCATGGCGTTTCTCAATCATGAATAATATGTATTCTTTTAGCAGGTTTTTCTTTTACTTGATCAGTTTCAACTTCCTTCAATAGAGATCACAGATGTCCCGCGCCATCGCTCCCGGTTTAAAAGTGTATTCAGAAAAAAATACGGATGATCTAAATAACCATACCAGTAAGTTTGAAGGTCAATCAAATGATTAACAAATGTATTATGCAGCTTGGCAGAAAAGTGAATCAAGTCTTCGTTTTCTTTTTCTACAACTAATGTATAGTATTTCAATAATAACTACAGTGATGAATTGTTTATCTTAGAATTTTTCTCAGGGTCTGGGTTTCGTTTTTCTTTTAACGAGTAATATTTTATGTTAAAACGAAATAAAAATTCTCTCATTGATGAAATACAGCAAATTAAACAAAATGTTTTTTTTTCCTTTAATTTGGTTTTGGTATCAAAGATAGCTATTTGATGAGGGAAAAACGCCAGATGGTAAGCATAAATTATATCAGTGCTGTTGTGTATTTTTTTTATTAGGGAAGAAAGTATTTTGTTTTACTTCTCTTTCCGGTCATTTTTAAAATAAAAATCTGGAAGTTTTCGATATGCTTGCACCCCCCCAGGGGGCGCGCACCACACTTTGAGAAACACTGCCTTACAGGTAGAAAAAATGTTTACATTGTTCCATCATTAATTTGATTTGTAAAATTATATTTTGTTTAAAATCATTATTTGTAAAATTATTATTTGCAATATTATTCCATCAATAATTTTATTTATACATTTATTTTCCTTTTTTTTAATCTTTTCTTTAGTGAGTGAGTGAATATCAGTTCAGTTCAGTTCAAGTTTTGTGGGATATAGAGCATCAAAAGCTATTATCCCGTGAGTGAATATTAAAGTCGCACTGTTCAGCTACACGATGGCTTTTGGCGACGGACCACGTAATTATGAACCATGGTCAAGTGACGTGGACGACACCTGAGCTGGCATTAAAATTAAAAAAAATTATTTAAAGGCGGTATTTTGGCAAAAGATCTACTTAGGATGACCTATTTTCGAAAAGTTCTCCATTTATGAAAATTTCTCCAATAATAATAAAAATTTGCTTATATAAAGTAAAAACTTCCCAGAGAACCTGAACTAGGATTTTTGAAAAATACGCATTATTTTCAGTTATTACCAACTGAAAAAAATTATCGGCGTTTTTTTCTTAAAATTTATCTCGTCTATGTTTGTTAAAATATGGATATAAATACACTTCTAATTTTTATATTTCAAAAGTCCTAGTTCATGTCCTCTGGAGAAGTCTTTACTTTATATAAGCAAAATATTAATATTATAGAAGCATTTTACGTAAGAGAAGAACTTTTTGAAAAGAGGTCATTCTAAGTTAATTTTTAGCCAAAATATTGCATTTAAATAATTTTTTATTATAATAATACTAGTAAAACAATTTTATACATGTATTCTAATCTATGCGACACTAAATATCATGAATATTATCCATTTATACGCTTTTGAAAAATCACGGTTCCGAACGTAGTCAGATACCTTAAAAGAGAAAAAGAGTTGATGATTGAATTCTCAAAGCTAAATCACCTTAGTATTTATTTTTAACAGGGCTTGCCTTCAGCTTTTGAGAGATGTATATATCATAAAGCTTTCTCTATCAAATATGGAAATATCGATAAACTACTTAATAAAAACAACTATTAACAAATTTATATAAGTTCAAATACTTTTTTAAATACATTCTCAGTTTAAGAATATTATTGAATATGGATATGCCACTCTAAAAATAATACATAGACTTGCTAAGACTAAGAGACAAATCGATTCATAATTACTTAAGAAAAACAAGAAATATTCTGAAAATTTTCTTCTACATATATATTTTTTATTTTGCTTTTTTTTTGCAAATGTAGTAAAATGTAAATAAAAATTTAAGGTATCCGACTACGTTCGGAACCATGATTTTGTAAAAGCGCGTAAATGGTTAATTTTCATGATATTTAGTGTCACTCAGATTAGAATACATGCATAAAATTGTTTTGGGGACATTTTGACAAAAAAAATTATTTAAATACAATATTTTGGCAAAAAATTCACTTAGAATAATTTTTTTCAAAATGTTCTCCTTTTGTGAAAACTGCTTCTATTTTAATAGTGTTTTGCCTGTGTATAGCTCAAACCTCTCTACAGATGCTTAAGAGGTGTTGGAAAGCTAAAATCTTATTTTTTTGACAATTTGAGATTTTTACATTTTCAAATTGTACAGATTTTAACCTTTCTAAAAATACCTTACTTTAACCTCTAGGGTATTTAGAAGCCCTTAAAACGTATTTTTATATAATCGTTGAATTTGGGCCACGCCAATTTTAATGGCAAAAATTGTAAACAAATTACTTTGTCTTTGCTTAAAACTGTAATGACTGATATAAACCAAAACATGTATCTTTTATTTTAAATTGAGCCTTTTATTTTTTTATTTCCTGGCCGATTAGAAGTCTCACTGTATACATTAAAATCAATTTATCTCAAAATGTAAATTTTAATGTGCGATGTTCCTTTTCTGAGAAACTACTGTTCACAGGTATGTAAATTTTTTATGAATTATTTATAATGATGTCTAATATATACTAAAAAGAGCTTTTTGTAAAAATTTCAAAAATTTAATTTTTAAAAAAATTTTAAGTAAAAAATAGGTCAAATTTCGCAATAAAAAAATATTTCATAATTTTTTAAAAAATTCAAAATTAGCTAAAAGCTCATTTTAGTATAATGAGAGAGTAGTACTTTAATAGTATGAAAAATTTCAAGCATGTACATAAAACAGATTTTGAGAAAAGGTACATCGAAAACAGCCAATTTAACATTGTCAGTATAGAAAGAGAGAGAGGTTTCCAACTCTTCTTAACTAGAATTTTTGAAATAAATAACTTAGAAGTGGGTTTATCCATATATATTTTATGACAACAGAGGGGAGCAATTTTAAGGAATAAACGCCAATAATTATTTCAATTGGTGGTAACTCTAAAAATAATGTGAATTTTTTAAACATTCTAGTTGAGCCTCTGTAGAGAGATCTCAGCTATATACAGGCAAAATATTATTGTAGTAGAAGCATTTTTCACAAAAGGAGAACATTTTGAAAAAAGATTATTATAAATGAATTTTTTGCCAAAATATTCTATTTAAATAATTTTTTTGTCAAAATGTCTTTAAAACAATTTTGTGCATGTATTCTTATCTGAGTGACACTAAATATCATGAAAATTATCCATTTATGCGCTTTTTTAAAATCATGGTTCCGAACGTAGTCGGATACCTTAAGGAAAACAAGAAATATTCTGAAAATTTTCTTCCACGTATATTATTCTTTATTTTGTTTTTTTTTTATCTCATATTGGTACAAATGTAGTAAAAAGTAAATAAAAATTTAAAGCATTCAATTGTTCTTCGACTATCAAAAAAAGAAAATTAAATGTATCTAGAGCTTAATTTTTAAAAAATTTTAAAATTTGAACAACAATTTATTAAAGCTATTCACTAAGCAATCAAACCATTCTGTGAAAAATTTTTATACTCTTTTTCTTATATATTACAAAATTATACGTACTATAATTTATACATATATCTATGTGTATTTTAATACTATTTTGCCTGTACATAGCCCAGACCTCTGTACAGAGACTCAACTATGATTTTTCAAAAAATCTGAGTTACAACTCATTGAAGTAATTATCGGCGTTTTTTTTTTCTTAAAATTTCTCCCCTCTGTTGTCGTAAAACATGAATAAACCCCACATCTAAGTTATATGTTTCAATAATTCTAGTTCTGAGCTATATACAGGCAAAATGTTATTATAATAGAAGCATTTTTCCCAAAAGGAGAATATTTTGAAAACGGGTCATTCTATGTTCATTTTTTGTCAAAGTATTGTACTTAAATAATGTTTTATTGTAATACTATTCTTTAAAACAATTTTATATACATTTTCTAATTTAAGTGACACTAAATATCATAAATATTATCCATTTATACGCTTTTGAAATATCACTGTTCCGAACGTAGTCGGATACCTTAATCCATTAGAGCTAATTAATCAATTAAAATGTTAAGTTGATTATATACACTGATTTCTTAAAATATATAGTCAATTTTTTTTCTAAGGTCTTCATTAACATACACAAGAAAATAAAATACTTATCTTTTGACATTAACTACTTTTTCGGAACACAAACGACAATCTTCGCAATCCGCTGAAAACGCAATTTCTGCTATAAAACTACAGTCGAACCTTTATATTACGAATTGTTCTGCGTAGTGAACTTTTTCCTGGAACCTGGAACATTTCACGATCCTCTTCGTAAAATAACCTCTCTATAGCGAAGTGTATTTTCTATGTAACGAACTTTTTTGTTCTTTTTTTTAAAGTATTTCTGAAAAAATTTAATGTTATTTTTTTTCTTTTTAAAAATTTTTATGGTGGTCATAAATCTTGAACTGGATTTATTAGTTCCTAACTCACCGAGAACAAAAGAGTTCTGGACGTTTCATCCAAGAAGTGCAACCGTTAACCTCCATTGCCCAGTTCATCAGAAACGTCTTCGATATCCTCTTTCACCCTTAGTGGAGTTGTCCCATGTCCCCGTGTTTTAATTATAAAATAATGTATGTTTAATATTACTTGTATGCTATAAATTATAAAATGTCTTTAAAATTCATTGATTTTAGTATAATATTTTCTTAATATTGAAAATACAGGGAATTCTTCGACATTCTTTTTCTTGTTTTCCTTGCAGTTTTTCTTCCTTTCTTTCTCTTTCGATGGGTAAGATACATAAAATAAACATATATTAATTTTAAAAAAGGTATGAATAATTTCTTTTTTTATATACAGTGTTTATGAATTTAAAATTTTTTTATGTGGTTTATAAAGTATATTAAAGATTAACATCTATATAAAGAATTTTCCATACAACGAACTTTTTTCCGGGATTTAGCGACTTCCTTATATAGAGGTCCGACTGTATTGGCCAGCCCCGTTAAATTTCTCATCATAGAGCTCGTGCTGCTAGATATCTTGAAAGAGTAGATTTAAAAGAATATTCCTGCTATGTATTGTCAGAGTAATCGTAAAAATGATTATTCTATGTAATTTTAAAGTGAGTGGTACTTATAAGTACTGTCGGTAGATAAAGGGTTAAAGAGCGAAGTGTATCAAAAATCAAATGGCTAGCATTATTGGATAATCTAGAACAGAACACAAGGTTAAGCTTTAAAGATAAGCAAGATATCAATAAATTTCAGACTTTGAAATCAATTAACTTGGTAATACAGATTATATCAATAAATGAATTTGAGTCGGCACTTAGAGGTAGCGCACCCACTTCGGAAGCACCAGCTGGAGTCGATAGATTTTCTGAATGCTAAAAACGTTGTTACGCATGTCATATGATTATGTGGCATGTAAAAGATCCCTTGAGTATCAATTTGGCTCTAGTACTCTCGGCAAAATTAATCATGACAATATTTAGCGTCCGACGAGAGTTTGAATTGAATAAAATTCAAAAATCAAAATTTGGTAGCAAAATCTCCCACTAGATGGTGCCACCATAAAATTGCTCTCACATTTGGAGACTTGTAGTGTCTGCAAAGGCTAAGTGGCTAAAATGCAGCCCTACTAGAGCAAACAGAAATGAATGAATTTTATTTGCAAAAGTGCTGATTTCAAATGTTAAAGTGGCAAAGATTTGCCGAATGGATTGTCTATTTATTAATGTCTCATGATGAAGCAACACGAAAGCTATTAAGAATGGATCTCGTATATATAATTCTGAACCCTGGTTTAGTGACGTGGACGACACTTGAGCTGTCACACTTCCCTCTCCAAACTACCACACGACACCAACAGGAGGACTGACCTTCAACAGATTCAATGTGCACCAGCTCCTCTACACGGCGGGTCTTCTGTGGTACTACCACTTGAGTTCATGACACGCCGGTCACGAGTTCGTGATCATAAACACAAGACTCTGAGGAAAGGTGAAAGATCATAGTTAGTGCTCTCTATTTTAAATCTTAACGGATTTTTATTATTTAGAGTGGAATGCTCAAACGGAAATGAACGACACAAAGCACTAGCACATAAATATAAATAATTTCAAACTGAAAGTGTGCAGACATATTTATCATTTATAAGAGTGCAAAAAGAAAAAAAAATGCAGAAATTTACAACGAGTTGACGATCCCAGAACCAGTAGGTGTTCCACGTACAATTATGTAGTGACGTTAAACATAAAAGGGTTTCCGGAACAATAAAGAGACATATGGAAAAATAAATATGAAAGAATTCGACATCAAAAGTAATTCGAATGAAAGCCATATTTTTTAAAAAAAATTTTGTATGTCAATCATTATAAAGCTGCAGAATTAATTTTCTGATAAATAAACATAAATCTTGTTGCAGATTGCAGAGTTCGTACTTTATTTTAGGAACGTAAAAAGTTGCAAATTATTTCTTAATAGAAGTTATAAAAGAATTATAATTTTGATTGTAATATATATGTATAAGATCTTATGTACTTACTTCCTTAACACATAGGATATCCACATGAGTATTCTTAAAATGTAAGTATACTTTTATAAATGTATATAAAAGTACTAACAGAAGAAAGAATCGAAACCTTTTTAAATATTAAATGACAAAAAAATGACTTCAAGTTTATTAAATACGCAGACAGATTTCTTATGAGAAAATTTTGAAAGTTTCAATAGGTTGTTATAGACTTACTTTTAAAAGGAAGAAAAAATGAGTCCTATACTTATACAGAATGGCAGAAATAAAAGCAAATAATTGAACAAACGGTGATTTTACAATCGCTTGAGAAAGTTGAAATGTTTGATCAAGTGCAGGAATTTCCAAAGATGTCCAGGTAGACCCCATGGAGGTTTGAGAAAGTTTAAAAAGGTGTCTGCAATATTTCAGGGGGTTCTTGGAAATCGGTAACTTTTTTTTCTGTTTTAAAATTTTATCTAATTTCTAAGGAATGTAATTATTAGATAATATCGGATTCTTTATAAAAGGCGTGACAAAAAATTAAAAGAAAAACAAAACACAAAAACGAGATTTCTCCAATAAATCATTGTACTTACAGAATCAGTTCTTCGGGACAGTTTCACCTTCAAAGTAGTTCCCTTCAACCTTCACACACTTCTGCTTTCGGTGCTGTCATTGCTGGTAACAGTTCTGGATCGAAGGTCTTGGAAGTCTGTTTAGGTGATTTTCCATTTTTGTCTGAACCTCTTCAACTGAGGTAAAATGAGTTCCCTTTCAGTGGGAATTAAAAGTAGGAAATAAAAAAAAATCTCATGAAGCCAAATCAGGTGAATAAGGAGGATGCCCCATCACAGTAATATTTTTGCTTGTCAGAAACTGCTTGACAGATAGAACCATGTGAGCGGATGCGTTGACTTGGTACAATAACCATCCCCACTCCCTAATTCTGGCCTTTTTTTTCCTAATTTTTTCCACGAAGTATTTTTAGTACTTTAGGGCAGTAGTGTTGATTAACAGTCTGACCCCTGATGGGAGTGGGAACGCACTCATATCACACATTTTGGCTGTGTTTTGGTCTGTAATTGCTGACCTTCGGCGCCCAGCAGGTTCATCATCTTCCGCACTGACTCTTCCCCCTGAAAACCTCTTATACCCTTCAAACACTAATACAGTAGACAATGTTTTATCTCCATAAACCTCGGTTAATATTTGAAATGTTTTCGTGGCTGATAAAAATAATCTCTAAATTGTCCTGAGTACCTCAACATTCCTAAAATATATGTACCTACATTCTTTTTTTTTACTTCATATTAATTCAGTTTCTTATAGTCTATTGTGTAAGTTTTGATAGAATTGTTTTTCATCTATTTCTGATCATTTTCAGATAATCTTAATTATAAATGAAATTTAAACAAATGTAAAGTTAAATTATAATAGGCAACATATATACTTATTTGAAAAAATATGCATTATTTATATTATAACACAATTAATACTGCAAAAGTTAAAAATCAGTTTAAATATAATGCTGTAGCCTACGAATTAAGAGAATTACCTTATATATAACTATTAACATTTTAAAAAATATAATGTACCTTATATATAACTATTAACATTTTAAAAAATATAATGTACCTTATATATAACTATTAACATTTTAAAAAATATAATGTACCTTATATATAACTATTAACATTTTAAAAAATATAATGATCTACATTATAGGAGGTAGGATTAAAAAGTTCCCGGACTGAGTCTATAACGTGGAAAAATTTTGCTGACAGCGACTACGATAACATTTCTGTGTTAGTGCATGCTGCCTCCCTAAAAAAATTGTTCCAAATCACATCGTCGGTGGCTCGCCATGGCGTCGTATTTTGTAGGCGGATGCATTTAGCCGTGAGGGATTGAAAGAAATTGCGTTTGTTGAGTAGATAATGAATATTAAATTTTGTGTTCGTTTGGGTAAAAGTTCTATGGAGACTTACGAAATTTTGAAGCATGTGTAAGACATTATTTTGTAATACATTATCGTGATCGAAAGCTTTTGAGTGGTATTGACCTTTCTCTCTGAGAATAGAGACTTCCCAAACCATTGAAATCCTTGAAAAGGTTTCTGCGGCGGTACGTATGAACAGGCTTCAAGCAATAACCGAATCAGTTGGGATACCCCCGGCCACATGTCAATGAATACTGACTAAAGATCTTAACATGCATAAGGTGTGTCAACATATCGTTCCCTGCATATTAAACGAAGACCCAATCTGCAAATGAAGTTAAAAGTGCACCGCTGTCTGAATAAAAGGACATATCAAAAAATAGATTCCAGAAATGTTTCGATGACCTTTACAAACCATGGCAAAAGTGTGTTGTTACTCAAGGGTCTTATTCCAAAGGAGGATGTGCTTCGGTAACTTAAATGGTAATATTTTTTAAGTTATAGCAGGGGTACTCAGCGTTTTTTTCTGCTGGGCCGCATACATATGTTAGTTATTTCCCGCGGGCCGCAACACTAAGATAAATGGGAGAAGTAGGGGGAAATGCTTTCAGACCAAGATAACATTGGAAATTTAAAATGTGAAAAATTGATCAAAATATTATAACTCCTGTTTTGCTTTTTTTAATTATTATTTTTTTAATATTTTTTTATTTTTGTCACTAACACTAAATTAGAAGCATTTAAGAAACACTCCTTCACAATTTCTGCATTAATAAACGGTTTCATATGATTACCAATAATATAACAAACCTGATAGGATGTCTTTGTTACCCTTGGGATATTACCACTAACAAAACACTGTTGCTGTTGCAAAGATTAGTTTAGAAAGCTTGTTTATGTCCTCTTGAAAGAGATTTTCGAGGAAAAGTGTCATTGAATGATTCCTGTTTATTGGTATTTTTTTAAACACAGCTCCTTCGTGACAAATGAAACAATTGCTGATCCATGTTTGTTTTTCACTACAAAATATAGTCAACCGCCCAATCAACCTGAAACGATATATTTTCTTCGAATATTTTTCGCCTACAAGATAGGAAAAATCGTTCAAAATTAATTTCACCCATAAAATTGTTGCTATTCCACTGTTATGTGTTATCACTAACCGTAACCGTTCCAAACAGAAAAAAATATGAATTCGCACCGGTAGGACACCGACAGCAAAAAGCAAGAGTGATATATTTGATTTCATGACAAAAAAATTTCCTACCAAATTTTTAATACAATGTTCTTGAATAAGTGAATTTCTCAGAACAATGGGCTATGACTGGGCCACTTAAAAAACCTCGGTGGGCCGCAGATTGAGTATCGCTGTGTTATAGACCAGTCCGAGAACTTTTAAATCCTACTACTACCTGTATATGTTGTTATCCATTTCATATAATCAACATTTTCAAAACGCTGTACATCTATATAAATTCTCGTCATGTTTCTCTCTCTTTTGCAGATCAATCGGTATTTTTTAATAACTAAATCCGATGTTTTCTACAGAAAATAATCTTAAAACAAGATTTGTACAAATTCGAAAATGATATTCATTCGAAACTCTTTCATTCAGGATTCATATTGTTGCTCTTACAAATCATTTTTTGAAATATTATCAATAATTTTTCATCAAATATTGGTAATTCTAATATTTTTTTTATATTCAGATTCTGCATTATAAAATAAAGCTCGATATTAATGGTAGAATTCTTTCAGGAATAAGAAGTAATAAAAAAGGAAATAAAATACACTTCTGTGGAACGTAAAAATCGCTTTATCAAACAAATCCATAAAAAAAAAACGGCGAAAAATCTTCTCGAAACACTCTTCGAGTAAGCAGATCATGAACACGATGCTCTTTGACTAGCTTGAGCAATATTTCTCACCTAATCTTTTTCATCGTTGCAGATTTTCAGATAACGAGCTGAATTGTTTATTTTTTTACACCTTCCTTTGTCATGAATCAAGGGATTTCATCCCTCTGAATTCCGCAATTACACTAGGTAAATGTTTAATTGATAAAGACAAATCTTAATCCGCTTTGTGTGAAAAGAATTCCCTTTGAAGTGGTAGGGAATTTCTTAGGGAATTTTCGTTCATGAAAAACGGAAATTTTTTCGATTGAGTTATTAAGGTATCCGACTACGTTCGGAACCGTGATTTTGCAAAAGCGTATAAATGGATAATATTTATGATATTTAGTGTCACTTAGATTAAAAAATGTATATAAAATTGTTTTAAGAATAGTATTACAATAAAAAAATTATTTAAGTACAATATTTTGACAAAAAAATGAACATAGAATGACCCATTTTTAAAATAGTATTCTTTTGTGAAAAATGCTTCGATTATAATAATATTTTGTATGTATATAGCTCAGACCTCTATACAGAGGCTCAACTAGAATTATTGAAATATATAACTTAGAAGTGGGGTTTATTTATGTTTGACGACAACAGAGGGGAGAAATTTTAAGAAAAAAAAACGCAGATCATTATTTCAAATGGTTGTAACTCTGAAAACAATGTGAATTTTTGAAAACTCAGAGTGTTGAGCTTCTGTACAGAGGTTTGAGGTATATACAGGCAAAATATAATTATAATAGAAGCATTTTTCCCAAAAGGAGAACATTTTGAAAAAAGGTTATTCTAAGTTATTTTTTTACCGAAGTATGGTATTTAAATAATATTTTTCGTCATAATGTCCTTAAAATTATTTTATACATGTATTCTAATCTAAGTGACACTAAATATCATGAAAATTATCAATTTATGCGCCTTTTTAAAATCGCGGTTCAGAACGTAGTCGGATACCTTTATAAACGACAAATAATAAGAATATAAAGTCTTTTTGAAAACAAAACTCTGAGATAATATTCAGTTATCAATTTATTTGTAAAATATCTATTGTTTTATTAATTAGTTCCAAAAATATGAGTAACTGGATTAATTTTAAAGTACCGTAAAAGTCGGCTAATAGCACTGAGCAGCGTATATATATATATATATATATATATATATATATATATATATATATATATATATATATATATATATATATATATATATATATATATATATATATATATATAAAGCGCACCTATACTTTCAAGCTGCATTTTTTAATTTTAATGCATTTTCGCCGTATAACATGCACACGCTTTTCTATGAAGAAACTCCCTCAGGGGGCTCACCTTTTTTAGGTGAGTACGGGTGTCACAATCCCGAGGTACCCTAGTGATCTTTTCCTTTTTCCAAGGGGTTTACTGTCTTTGGTAAACACGGGTGTCACGTACCCGGGGTACCCTAGTGATCCTTCTCTATTTTCCGCCCTCTTCTTGTCATCCTATTTCTCCTTTTCTTTTCCCGTCTAGACCACAGACTTTTCTAACGAGTGTTTGGCGCAGTTTGGCCGAAATTGGCCCTTGCGCCTTTAAACCACAAAATCACATCACATCTATGAAGAAACCTGATAATACAAGTGCGCAATGTTCTTATGTTTTGACGTCATTTATTCCAGGTATCATCCCAAGATTTTGAATAGTAAACTTCTACAACTACAGCCCTTCAAGTCCTTATAGAACGTCATTTCGTTTAAATAAACAGCATTCTGATGTATGTAGAAGAATAATTTTTTATGCCTATATCTTTTAAATTTTTAAGGCTATCATTTTCATATTCGGCGTATAACGCGCATCCGTAAATTTCGATCTTATTTTTTGTGCTAAAAGTGCACGTTATACACCAGCTTTACGGTAATTGGTTTTGCAATTTCAAAAACACTATTGAAAATAAATAAATGATATATTCTTTCAATCTCTCTCTATTTTGCTCTTATAAATTGTGGCTGAGCAATCATGGTGGCAAATAAAGTTTCTTTCCTTGGAACCTTGGATCCCGGGAAATCATAAGATTTTCATTATTTTTCTACTTACGGTAATTATACTTTCTGTTCGGGAATTCCTGAAAAGGAAGAAAGAAAGAGAAATCAGTGATGTATTTTGATAAGCATCATCATATGATTAAATTTCAAATGAAATTTCATCAAATAGAAATGCAGGACTGTGTTGTAGCCTAACCTTTGCTGAGTGTACATCACTTAAGGTATCTAATTATGTTTGGAGCCATGATTTTGCAAAAGCGTATAAATGGATAATATTTATGATATTTAGTGTCACTAAGATTAGAAAATGTATATAAAATTGTTTTAAGAATAGTATTACAATAAAAAAATATTTAAGTACAATATTTTGACAAAAAATGAACATAGAATGACCCATTTTCAAAATATTCTCCTTTTGTGAAAACTGCTTCTATTATAATAATATTTTGCCTGTATATAGCTCAGATCTCTGTACTGAGGCTCAACTGGAATTTTCGAAATATATAACTTTAAAGTGGGTTTATATCCATGTGTTTTACGACAATAGAGGGGAGCAATTTTAAAAAAAATGCCGATAATCATTTCAATTGGTTGTAACTCTGAAAATAATGTGAATTTTACAAAAAATTATAGTTGAGCCTCTGTGCAGAAGTCTGAGCTATATACGGGCAAAATATTATAATAGAAACATTTTTCAGAAAAGGAGAACATTTTGAGAAAAGGTTATTCTAAGTTAATTTGTTGCCGAAATATTGTATTTAAATAATGTTTTTTGTCAAAATGTTCTTAAAACAATTCTATACATGTATTCTTATCCATTTATGCGCTTTTTTAAAATCTCGGTTTCGAACGTAGTCTCGGATACCTTTAAAACAATCAATATTTGAACATAAATGTTCGTTTCAATGAAAGAAAATCCACTGATTTGATGAAATTAAAATTAGTGGTTCTTTTTCAGCAGAAAATTGTACTGATGCAGTAAAAGAATCACAAATGAAAAGCGCGTAGTTGAGGTGCTGCAATGACGGATAAGTTTGAAAAAATAATGAGTTATAAGTACCATTTTAGGTATGCTCACACCATACACTACCCGGTCGTGTGTGATGTTCGATATAAAAATGTTTCAGGAAAAGAGCACCTTTCAGTTAAAAAATGTATCATCATCTTGAGGACCTGGGCCTTTACACAAATATAGGTGTTTAAAAGAACACAATGCATATCATATGTTGTCTAATACTCCTACATACAATAACCCAAAACAAATCAATGTGCATGACTTACAATCGCACAAACCGATTCGACCGACTGCCGCCTTTTGACTGAATGTGTAATGATGGTGTATGATGGTAGGCCTAGGCAGAGACGTAACGGAGAATGTTAGACCCCCTGCAGTGTCAGGTTTTGAGGCTTAAGCCGGATCTTACAAAAGATTGCGAAACCTACCCTACGGGGCTCCCGGTGAGGCCAAAGTTGCTGGAGTGTATGTTACGCCACTTGGCCTAGGCCAATACATGGGCGACGGTCATTACACATAGCCAGTTGACGTATTGTCCGAAATATGTATTTGAAGGCGGTACAAAAAAAATTCCGTGAATTATTTAAATAAAACTGTAAAAAAAATATGTGTATTGTAAAATTATTCAGAAAATAGTCTCAGAAGAATGATATTTTACAAAAATTATGGTAATTCAGAATTTGATTGAGAAAAAGATGGTTTGCTTAGACATGAAAACACGCTGGAATGCTCAGAAGATATTTTTGAGATAGAATAAATAATTACAAAAGCATTAATTAGTATTATTGAGTTACAAAAGTTGGCTAGTGTGAAAGTCTAAGCTGACTTTAGTCATTGTAGGCTTAAGGCCAACAAAAAATAGTTTAGATAAACTATACAATTGAAACGCGACGCTAGTTGAAGAAGTATTTGTTATGGTTATTTTGGAGAGTTGAACCAATAAAACTCAGGATTTGCAAAAATTATAAAGTGTTCTCTAGTCCAGAGGTCACTAAAGTGGTGGTCCGTGGGCCACTAGAGGTCCGTGAGAAAATTTCGCTGGTCCGCAGAAAAATGTGGAATATAGTCACTTATCACGTTAAATTATGTTTTAAGATACATTGATTGTGTTCTTAGATCAAATATTTTTTATAAATATATTTTACACATTAAAAATCCTGTTAGTGGTCCCCACTGGATTTAGATTATGAATTTACTGGTCCTTAAGGCCAAAAAATTTGGCGACCGTTGCTCTAGTCCAAAGAATACGAGACAGACACCGGGATGATTGTGACAAATCTTTGAGCTAGGTTGAGTGACAAAAGCATAGATTGTTCATATTTTCTTACATCCTACTTTAAAAATGCATAATTTATATTTTATTTGCACTTTGTGAGTTGATTCATAAAGGAGTACAAATTTTGGAAATTTGAATATCCTTATTTTAAAGCAATTTTTATTTATATCAAATAAAAAAACTAAATTTTAGTTTTTTTGAAATTTTAGTGCATATTAAGGAATTAACGGAATGATTTTTATGTTCCCGAAGTACCCGGGTAGGGAAAAAAGTTCGAGATATCAGAAAATCTACTAACGAAGTCTTAGCTGACATTAGCGAGCCCTAGTTATGATTCCTGGGGCAACTAAAGATCCCCCACGTAAAGTTGCTGATGCACTTTAAACTTTCTGAGGCTCATTCTCACGTTGGCGGAGAGTGGAAGTTTGGAGAAAAGATACTAGCTTAGGTGCTGCCTCTGGACCGTGGTTCAAAATTAAGAGGTCCATCATCAATAGCCATCGTATGGCTTCTGATTGGACTTTCTATCATTGTAGTCATGTTTAGATTTAAATAATAGCGATATTACATGTGCTGTTGATTATTAGTAGAAAAAAAACGTGGTATGTTTCTCTTTACATTCATGTATCGCTGATTGTAATACGTGCAGTGGTTTCGATAATAGGATTTTTTTTTAAATCGGATCCATTATTTGTAGTCCTCCTGTACTCCGCATATAAAGTCAACAACTTATTTAGCATTAAGGTAATACAGAGGAAGTATAGAACACATTTCATACTAGAAAATGTAAATTAATTAAGGTAGAAAAAAATAACGGAATAAAAAGATTCTCCTAATATAGAGTAATATCGGCATTTCGGATTCCAATTACTATACTGTAGGATCATAAAGATTCCCTTAAAACGTTTCTTTTTATACTTACATTTAGTAATGTAGTTTTGCGATGCTTCAAGTACACATAAATAACGCAATCAATCTCATTTAGGTATGATTTTATTGTAATAACAAGTATTTTTGTAATTTCTTGGGAATAAAATTTCAGATTTTTTTAATAAGTTGACAACTGTAATAAAATAGAAATGAAGATAATGCTATAAATAAGTAATAACCTAAATGAGTGTTTACAAATAATATTTTAAAAGCAAACAAATAAATAATAATATAGTTTAATTACGAATAACATGAAATAAATACTTTTGAATTACTCTAAATAAAAGAAAATAAATCCAAATTATATATATATAGCTGTGCTTAAAAATATATTTAACCCTCTAACTGGACACCTTCCTCCTGAAAAGTTATTCCGAAAGCGTTTAACTCTTATTTTGCGATTCCCTTCAAAAATGCAACAGACTTTTTTCCTTTCCCCTTTTAGAACTTGGGTGGTCGAACGGGGAAAATTTTACGACCCAGTTCGGTCGCTTTGAAAAGTAAGAACCAAGAGATCAATCGTTTACAGCTAGCTGTTAAGTTGCCTTGGGCAATCTTCTTTGAAAGCATAGATATCCTGTCTTGATCAATCCTCTTTGAAAAAGATACGGTGTTTCTTTCTCCTATATGTTCAGTCACAGTAAAATTAAAAACGAAATGAAAGGTAAAAAAAAAGAGGAAAAAATGAAATAAATAGTATGTTAGAAGTTGAAAAATAATTATATTTTCTTCAAAGAAAATTTATTTTTCTGTCATTTTTTAAAAATTAAAATTTATATATATTTTTGGTATTGCGATTTGAACCAGAAAAAAGCATCCTGTATTCATTTTTGAATATAGTAAGAAAACGCGCTCACTTTCCTGTTTTTTAAAAAAGTAATGAGGTAAAAAGAGCAAAGGCCCTATCTCATTTTTAAACAATAACAGAATAAATATTACATACAATGATTATATTTATGAAATAAAACCGATCTTTCTCTATTCAGTTATATTTTTAATTTAAAATAGCATAAAAAAGGATTTCAATACTTTTAATTTATTTTAATTAAAATCATATAAAAGATATTTTTATGTTAACTGAATATTTTTCGGAAAAAATTTAAATTTTCCTTCCTAGTGTTCTCTTTTTCGAACTTCTTGTATTAAATAAAAATTCCTTTTCTACATCGGCATTTGTGATGGACATAACACACATTCAGTCAATAATTTTTAATTTTAATGGGGATATACTTCTTCAAATGCGCATGACAGTACTTCTAACCATTTTCTACTCAAGTTAAATTTCTTATCTTTCTGTTTCTTTTATTACAAGGAAAAATGTCGCACATCGATAACTACATTTTCACACAATTCAGTCATTACAAATTCTATTGTGAGAAAAGTTCTCCTAATTAATCTTGTCTTTCAAAACAGTACACTTAAAACAATTTTGTTCAGTGAAGTTAAGCGACAGTTTCACAATGTATTCATACCAAATTTTAAAAACAAATTTAACACTTGGAAATGTATCCTGTATTAAATTTTTCAGTATACACAAATATTTCCTGCTGTAGGGAAGATATAGTATGAGATGTGGTGTGCGGTTGTGAAAGAATGTTTTCGTACGTGTAGACTATTTTTGAAAATTTAAATATCACTGAAGCTGATCATATAACTGCAAATGAGCCTTATTTTAATGTGTGCTGGTATCAAAGTAAAACACTTTACAATATTAAACAGCCTATGGGTTTATACTCAACATCAAACTATTCGCAAAATGGCTTACAACTTCTATTCAAAATTGTAAAGAAACTGAAATATAAATATATCTTACTGCAGTCAAAAATATTCATAATATGTAAGTATCCTGTTGCTCCACTTATTTCTGTACATTTTAAAAACTGTAGCTGAATGCAATTTTTTATATTTATAAACGAGGCATAACAGCTCACACAATCGTAAAAATGTCCTTATCATTTTTAAATATACTACTATAAAACGTATATGGATTGTAAGATCAGTTGTAAAATCCTAAAAGCTTTTAGAGGAGCTAAAAACATGTAATTTTGGACTGATCAAATTTTTAATATAATACACAAATATACATGTTATTAAGCAAATACATTTGAAAAATCAAACTTCCTTCTGAA
The DNA here is from genome assembly GCA_019973935.1 of Trichonephila clavipes. Classification (NCBI taxonomy): domain Eukaryota; kingdom Metazoa; phylum Arthropoda; class Arachnida; order Araneae; family Nephilidae; genus Trichonephila; species Trichonephila clavipes. Next base: position 229,759 of record BMAU01019654.1, read on the forward strand.
ATAAACGTAATTGAAAGAAAAATGTTTAATTGCAAATGAGTGGAAATACATGTTTATCCAAGGGGTATCCCCAAAATGAGGTAATCCTCAAACTTAAGACTCAAACTCAGAAGCACAACAATCCATGAGGGCCAGGAACTACTGTGCCCATCATAATACACGTGACCATTGGACGCTGAGGTGCATGAACAGATGTCCCGATTTAGTGGTCTGTCTGAAGAGAGACCTTCAGTGTTTAAGACCCGAAGCAAGCTTGGTACTCATTTATCGACCCAATGTAACGGAGATGAAAGGCAGAGTCGAGCTTGCGCAGCCCGTTAATAGAACCCCAGACCTGTGGTGTGGAAGCAATATACACTTTCACTCAATCCTATTCGGTGAAAAATAAAATTTAATGTTAGAATCTTATATAAATCCCTAATGAATGAAGGAGTCCAAACTTGTTTTTTCATGTAAACTGTTTAGACGGAAATGGTTAATTATGAACATTTCACAAGTTGCAAAAATTAAAATTAACCGTTATAGTTAACATAAATTTTTAAGGGTACAAAAGGTGTATTTCGGCTGCACGAATTAATTTTAAAAGGAATACGGTTACGAAAAAGTAGTACAAATCTATCTAAAGTAGGGTTGGTTACCTTAGATATTGTCAAACACGACAATGTATTGGAAGCCAATTCCACAATTCGTTGTTATAAAAATGTATGGAAAATTACAAGATTTATTTTTGCATTTGTAATTTATATATATATATAATTTTTCCTGGAAGCTTTAAAAGCTAGAGCGGCATCCATCAAAACCGCGGTTCTCTCTCTGTTTTTCCAGATCGCCCCTGACTAAGCCGGCTCTGCCATAGTAAGCGAAAATGCCGGATTTTGTTTGTCAAGATCATTTTATAGCAGACTGCATTTTTCATGTATTTTAGATGGTCGTTTTATATTTTCTACATCAATATCTTAATGTCTGAATTTAAAATTACATAAAATTCTTGACATTCGCATCAATGACCATGATAATTTTTATTAGTATATGAATGTGTCATCAAACGATTACATGACTAATATTAACACATTATTTTAACCATTTAATTGATATCAAGTATAACATAACGCACACAAATTTTCTAAACTTTAAAATAAATATTTCGAAAACTACTTCAGATATACTCAAAATTTTTTATTCCTACGCTTTAGCTTCTCAGTTTTGCTTCTCTATGTAAGAATTTATTGTAATTGTATATTCATCAATTTTTTTTTTAGTATATTTTTGCTCTTAGCATGCGGTTTTCAACCGAATTGTATGAAATCTTCGAAATATATTAAATGAATGATTGAATATTAACGTCGCACTGTTCAGCTACACGAGGGCTTTTGGCGACGGACCACGTAATTTTGAACCATGGTCAAGTGACGTGGACGACACCTGAGCTGGCACCCCCTCTCCTAACTACCCCACCACACCAACGGGAGGACGTTTCAGCTCTCGACAGATTTAACGTGCATCGCTGCCCTACACGGCGGGTCTTTAGTGGTACTGGGCTCGAACTCGTGACAAAGCAAGCCACGTTCCGATACCTATACCACTCGGCTACCGCGGCCGAAATATGTTAAAAGATACCAAAGAAGCTATATAATAAAATTTGAAATTTTTATTATACTCAAACAATTGCTAAAACTTATGGTAAATAATTTTTAACTGCGCGATGCATTTTTTTTTCGAAATTTCAAATGGAATTTCTAACATAAAATTTCTAGCTTTATAAGGTCGAGATTTCAAAACATATCCAGATTTTAATTACTTATTCAGTTAGCCTTTAAAAAAGATAAATGTTGAGAGGTATTTTGTATAAATAGATATTTTTGAACAATATATAATTCGAATGTGTTTTTCAATAGCTCGAATTTAAAATTGGTTTTTATGTTTATTTATATGCATAAATGTCTACTGTAAATGTTTCCGTATATTTTTGATTACCATTTATTCAAACATTCAAGTTATTAAAAAAATGTGTGAAAATCTTCATTCATGTTGTCTTTGATGTAAACTGAAGTTCAAGCACTTAAAATTCAAATATAATTCGGTGTATTTTAACAATATATAACCAGGCACTGTACTTAAACTTCCCTGAACACTTAGGCTTTGAAATCTAAAAAAAAAAACTAATAAATCTTAATTAGTTTTTTTTTTTTCGTTATTATTTTTATCAAAGTGTAAGAAAATGTTTCAAATGATTTGATGAAGTTTAAATTTATTCATTTTTAGTGGTTGGAAAATTGAAAAGGTTCCAAATTTTAAAGAGTTTGATGTTTTATTAATTTTTTCGATATCTTATAATAAAATAATCATGTTTCAAAAACTGAAAGCTTTGAATAAGAAAAATGAAGCGAAAGAGAATATACTTAAAAAAAGATAATTTGTCTAACTATATAAAATAGCAGGTTGCCCTGACACACGCCCCAACTTGTTACAGTTTGAAATTAATATGAAACCAAAAGGGAATTGTAACATATTTTACTTATGCGTTGGGACTTTTGGAAACTTTTAAAATACAAGCTAGCAAAGAAACACACACTTCTTGGGTTGTAAAGAAATTTCTCCCCGATTTTTTACGATTGGGGGGGGAGTCAAAACACGGGGCTCCCTGCGAGCCATAAAACTCCTGCTGTGTTGCTTCCTCCGTCCCTCATTATCTTTCAAGATGTTAAACCTTAAAAGGGGGAAAGGATTTCAGAAAAGAGCGGCTAATCCGCTTTTGAAAACGTTACTTGAAGGCAGAAAAATCCGTGCAGTCCATTTTCGAAGCCTCTCTAGTAGGGCGGAAAAATCCGTTCTGTCCAATTGAGGGTTAAATAATCGACGCGTACAATTGAATTTGTTTAATAAATTTAAATCCCATATTCAAATTAATGTACTAATATTTATTATCATATTTAAACTATAGTAACTTAGCATCATCTATAATAATAAGCTCTTTCCTCGTTTCTTCGCTTCTAATGTTACCACTAATAGTAAAAAATTGTTTTTGATTTATGTTTAATAGTATTTATATTAGTCGTCTAGATCAAAAATTTATTCTAAGCAAAAAAAGCAATTTTTAATAAAAACATTTGTAGATATACACTGGTGTGCAAAAATTAAGGACGAAACGGTTTTTTCAATATAACTTTTTACAAAAGCTTTCCAAATCAACACATTTAATACCGTAAGATCCCCAATATGTAAGGACATGTGTAATGTAAGCAACACTTACTAAAAGAGAAATCAGAGGGATGAAAAGAAGCTTGATTGAAAAAGTAGCATGGAGCGCAATGCGACTGAAGGCCGAAACATCCCTGTGATGGGTGTCCAGCAAGAAACATCCGGTCTTTAGTAGGGGATATGATCTCCCCTGACTGCTAGGCAGGTTTCACAGCGTCTGCCCATGCTGAGAATGAGGGTGTCAATGAGTTGTTGAGGCATTGCTGCCCATTCGTCTTGCAGCGCCAATCGAAGCTCCCGAATCGTTACTGGTGGTAAGGTACGAGCTGCTTAGAAAATCCCATACATGCTCGATGGTATTGAGATCCGGAGATCGTGAAGGCCAATCCATACGTTCAATATCCTCACTCTCTAAGAGCTGTTCGGCAGCTACTGTGCGATGACATGGTGCATTGTCGCCATGAAAAGGAACTGCAGACCCATAGCGCCTCTAAAAGGACGCACATATGGAAGAGGAATCTCGTTACAAAAAACGGGTCCCGTTGACTGAACCTGCGTCGAAGATGTGAAGGTCTGTACGACTACCAAGCATGATGCCTCCCCAAACGAGAACACCGCGACCTCCATACCTGTCCCTTTCAATGATGTTCGAGGGATGATTGCTGCTTCCCCGCTCTCTCCAGATGAGTATGCGATGAGAATCGCTACTCAAACTGAATCTGCTCTCATCTGTAAAGAGTACTCGTCCCCATTCATTGTCTCTCCAATTCCGGTGTTCCCGGCACCACAGAGAACGCCTTCTCCGATGGGCAGGCGTTAAAGGTACACACCGTACAGGGCGTCGTGCAAACAGACCACCGCCGTGCAGTCTTCTGGCCACGGTAAAACGCGATATCGGTCGTCCAGTCGCCTGTGTCGTGTGTCTAGCGATTTCTCCCGCTGTCTGCCGTCTGTTTCTTCTGGCCTGTAAGACAATGTACCGGTCATCTGCGGGTGTGGTTCTTCGTGGACGACCACTACTGAACCCCCGGATGGCTGTTCCTGTAGTTTGAAATTGTCTCCAAAGTCGTGAAACGATGCTGTGAGCCATTCCGAACTCTGCAGCCACACTTGTCACACTGCGGCCTTCCTCCAACTTCCCAATGATTCGGCCTCGGGTAAAAGCATCCAGATGTCGTCTAACAGATTGATTATTCGCCATTTCTCGCTGAGGCAGCAACTCGGTGTGATTTTAACTGCTATACGGCGTGCAATCTCTTTGCCAGAAATACTGATCTTACACCGACAACATGCTTTATACTACTCAGACACTCCCCCATTACGTCTACCTGCATATCTGCGCATGTGCTACCGTACATCACCTTACTTAATCTTCTGGTTGGTCTTTCTGTCCGCTCTGCCTCTTTGTTCAGCTGATATGCTAATTTTTCGACTTCGTCCTTAATTTTTGCACACCAGTGTATATATCAGTTCACTTTCATATATTAGACAACGGACTTTTCTGCATAGTTTTGCAATCAATATAAATTTAGCATTTGTTCACGTTAGCGTCAATGCTTCAATGTTATCTTCACGTTAGTTCAATGCTTTGATCACAGGTAGTTTGACCCTTTAACCTGGGACCAGGCGCATACTCAATAGTAACGTTAATGGTCGCACGGAGGTGACTGAGTCACCCCAATCCTTTTTTGTTATATATAATTACTTTTATTGTACATATTACAAATCGCAATTCCAGTGAATAACTTAATTTAGAGAAAGTATACCTACTACTTTTAAGGACTTCACAATTTTTCTTTGATAATTTGAGAAAAAGTACTAATGACACTCACACACACACAAACTGAACCAAGAAGTTTCTAATGTGAATGACTTTAATAAAGGACACAAAACACAGATACTTTTCGCTAACATTATAGGGATGTTATTTGCATGCAAAACTGTCATATTTTATTCAAGTTATTGTACTTTTATTGTCCTTTGATGATCGACTAATAGCATGGTGAACTTTTTTTTTTGCTTGAGTCTTTTTGACAGGACGAAATGTTTCTTGTACTACACTTATGGCTTTATATTTGTCTTGATGGAATTCCTTAGGTTTCACTTGACAATGTTCCTTTCAACTCAAACGTTTCATGTTGATCGATTTTCCTAAATTTATTTTCGCTGTAATGATTAACATGAATTATTTCAGCAGGTTCTTCCCTTCCTTGATCATTTTTAACTTCCTTCAAAGAGATCGCACAGGTACCATTTCTTTATATATATACAGTCAACCCCCTCGTATAACGCGGAGCTGAAATTGCGACAGCCCTCCTATAACGCGGTACTCTTACAGCGCGGTTTCCGTTTAACAACGTCCCATCAGTTCTTTCCGATAGGGATAAGGTATATTAGTGTTAGTTTTTTTTTCACGGGATCTCTGCTCAGCAAAAGTAAAACATTGTTTCAAATTTTGTGTAATGAACGCTTAAAATAGAGTAAATAATTTACATCTGGAAGTGTAATACATTAATATTACTTTCTGTTGTATTTTTTTATGTTAAAATCTTGCCACCACCTCTCCCTTCGAAATCTAGTTTTATTATGAAATAAAATAAGTAGGGATTACACCGATCGAGGAATAAATTAAAAGCGGAGCGCGCACTGAGGCATGGCGTAGACAAAACAAAACGATTAAGGAATCGCGCCAAAAAGCGCTTGGCGCGTTGCACTCCTATATTAAATCAGTAACGCCGGTGGAGTTTATCTCGTCTTATGTATTTATTGGTCTCCATATAAAGCGGTACGAATGATGTGAGTTGTACTAATTTTGAGTTTCTTACAGCGCGGTTTCCATGCAACGCGGTAGACGGTTTCCATATAACGCGCTACGAATTAGCCCGGTTTGTATGGTTAAATCCGAGTTTCATATAGCGCGGTTTCCATATAACGCGGTGTCACCGCGTTATAGGAGGGTTGACAGTATTCTGCTCATTTACATTTATAAACCATAACAAGTCCTACAACACAGCAATCAAAACCACTAAGTTTTTCACAGGGGGAAAATGTAGCATATTCATGGAAAATATTTTGGAACAAAAGTGGTCGCGCGGAGAACTCAGTCAAAACAAGTAGCTTAAAATTGTAAAAATACGTTTGCCACTCCCTAAAAAGAAGGAAATACGTGAGAAATACATGCTAGTTCCCATGAAGACTGTCATATAGGAGGATACTCTGACAAGGTGATTGGGAACAAATGAACAGTTTTCCCAGAATTAACAATCGAGTGAGTCTGGGGTGACTCAGTGCCCCGCGCGCCTGCTACCATATTAAGGAGTTTTATTCCCATCAAAATTTAAAAAATCCAGTATAGCCAGGGCCAAATTTACACTTTTTGAGGCCCTAATCAAGATAAAAATTGTTGCTCTTGGTATTTTTTTATTATCTGTAACGCTCCAGTAACCCCCTTGTGGGTTGACTTTTGAAAATTCTCTTCTTAGATGATCTTTGCTCACGAAAAGCAACATGTTTTGTAAATTTCATGGCTGTAGTTTTAGTAGTGTATAAAAGGGATTTTTTTTATGTAAACCTGTTTCGTAAAACTCCCTTGGAGGTTGATTTTGAAAATTCCTACTTATATATAGAGAGAGAGGATCTCTACTCCATGTAAGCAATAAGCCTGCTAAATTTCAAGTCTATAGGTCTAATAGTTCAAAAATGGAAATATTCATCTACTATAACGTCCCTTAACCCCTCAAAACCCCCATTGGTGTCTATTTTTGCAAAAACTTTTTTTGAAGCGGATCTCTATTCTACGAAAGGAACATACGTAATAAATTTTATGTATGTAGGTCTATAACGGCACTTAACTGCTCGTAGCCCCCCTTGGGGGTCGATTTTTCCCTATCCGTTTCTCAACGGATCTCCTTATGAAAGAAAAACGCATACTAAGTTTCAAGTCTATAGTTCCGGAGATATTGTGATGAGTGTGTGCGTGTGTGAGAGTCGCTTTTATTCTTTATCTACACATACAAAGAAGAAAAGCGACTCGCTTACTCACGACATCTCCGGAACTGTTAAACCTGCAGACTTGAAATTTGGTAGACATGTTCCTTTCTAGGAGTAGAGATCCGCTAAGAATGGATTTTGCGGAAATCGAACCCCAAGGGGCGTTATAAATAACTGCATGGCCCAGCGTTGCGGGGCTTTCTCTATCCCTCATGATATCAGCAATTATGTGTGCGTGTTTGTACGCGCGCAATGTGAGTGATTTCTAAAATTATTTCATTAATTTCTCTTTCTCGAAATTTGTGTTCCACATATTTTCAATTTAAGACAGGTTTCTTTTCCCTCTCTCTAGCCCGGCATAACACGAGTTTTTTTAGTGTAAAATTATTGTTCCTTCTTCCCCTCCCCCTCACAGATAAGATATAGCTTCAGATTTCGATGTATGACTTTTAAAAAACAATATTGCGTTAGTTAAAAAATTATTAATGTGAAGCAATAAAAAGAAAACGATTCTAATGCTAAGAGTAAAACAAAAAACTTTCATCATTTTTTATAATAGTTAGTTTCTAAGAAACTAAAATAATAAAATAAATTTCAGATATTCCCCTGAATCAATCAATCGTTACATATAGTTAGCTTAAAAATGTCTCTAAAATCTATTTTTATCCAAAATAATAGACGATGTACTTTTTTTAATTAACAAATAATTAATTTAGTAATGACATAATAGAAATAACCCTTTTAAAAAACATATATATATTAAGTTAATCCATTTTCTATAAGTAATAATTAAAAGAAAAATTTACAGATAGCTATTGAAACGATTGCTTTTTGTTAATGCTTGAATGTATGTGTGTGTGTGTGTGTGTGTGTGTGTGTGTGTGTGTGTGTGTGTGTGTGTGTGTGTGTGTGTGTGTGTGTGTGTGTGTGTGTGTGTGTGTGTGTGTGTGTGTGTGTGTGTGTGTGTGTGTGTGTGTGTGTGTGTGTGTGTGTGTGTGTGTGTGTATGTGTGTGTGTGTGTAAGTTATAAAAAACAGTATGGGGGAAGCTTAGGTATATATATTTACATGCACTGAAAAAGAAAACTATCTGATAAAAACATTTTGATGTTTTATTTTAATTTCATAGTTTTTCCTTCAACTGTCATTGTTACAAATTTTGTGTAATGAACGCTAAAAATAGTGCAAATAATTTTTATCAGGAAGTGTAATACATTAATATTACTTTTTGTTGTATTTATTTTATTTTAAAATCTTGCCACCACCTCTCCCTTCGAAATCTAGTTTTATTATGAAATTAAAAAAAGTAGTGGTTACACTAATGAACGGAATAAATTAAAAGCGAGTTCGCACTGAGGCATGGCGCAGAGAAAACAAAAGGGATGAAAAAGATCGATGTATGCTGTCATGGTCTTTTTTGCAGATGGCAGAATTTTTTCCAACTTTCTTGACAATTATTGTTATATTTTGGAAACTTCACGCAATATCTTTATAAATTATAGCCTATGTGTTATTCTGATGTGTAAACTATATTATTATATAGTTTCATTAAAATCCATTCAGTTGTTTTTGCGTGAGACTACCAAACATATACTTTCATATTTATAATATATATCATGATTATTTCCATTTTAAACAACTGGACGTACAATTTTGAAATGTGGTAAACAAATTCCTTTCATAGAGTAGACATCCGCTACAAAATGGATTTTGTGAAAATCGAGCCCTAGTAGCATTGCGGGGAATTAAAGGGGTAAAGATAATTATTTCCATTTTTAAACTTTTAGAATACAGTCTGGAAATTTTGTAAGCAAATTCTTTTCATGGAGTAGATCATCACAACAAAATACGTTTAGTAAAAATCGACCCTCAAATGGTGTTACAGAATGTTAACTGGCGCTAAACATAATTATATATTTCCATTTTTAAAGTATTAGACGCGAACAGCCTTGACATTTGTTAAGCAGATTCTTTTCATGGAGTAGACATTCGCTTTACAACGGTATTTACGAAAATCGAACCCGAAGTAGCGGTGTGGGGAATTAAGGGGCGTTTTAGATAATTATTCCCGTTTTTGAACTATTGAAATTTGGTAGGCATGTTCTTTTTTTGAAATAGAGATCCTCTAAGAAAGAATTTTGCCCAAAACGACCCCCAAAGAGTTTTTAAGGGGTTAAGGGCCATTACAAAATAAATATTCATTATTTTTAACTACTAGATTTGAAATTTAGCTGGTATATTTTTCCAAGTACTGAACCGCAACAAAAGAGAGCTGTTAATAAAATTAAGCACCAAAGGGGTTGCTAGAGTTTAAAGAGGTGTTATAGATAAAAGAAAATCCTGTTTTCGAACTATTTAACCTAGACTTGAAATTTAGTTGGCATCTTTCTTTCATGAAGTAGTGATCCACTCAGAAAGGGTTTTGAGAAAATTGACTTCCAATAGGATTGCGAGGGCATTTTACATAAAAAAAAAAAAAATCCTTTTTACAACTATGTCTACAAATTTGAAATGTAGGAATTATATATATATCTCTTGCTGAGCAGAGATCAGAAAAGAATGGCTCAAAAGTTGACCCATACGGGTGTTACGGGGGTGTTATAGAATTAAAAAATTCTTTCTTTCAACTATTGGAATCACAGATTTCAAATTTGGTGAATATGATTTTTTGTTGAGCAGATATATGCTGAAATTTTTTTTTGTTTAACTTGCAATTCACTTATATTTAACACATAAACAATTTCTTTTTACTTCAATCTCTATTGCTTTATTTTTCAATTCACCCGTGTGAAGAACGGGTATATACCAGCTATATATATATATATATATATATATATATATATATATATATATATATATATATATATATATATATATATATACACACTGGTGTGCAAAAATTAAGGACGAGACGGTTTTTTCAATATAACTTTGTACAAAAGCTTTCCAAATCAACCCATTTAATACCGTAAGATCCCCAATATGTAAGGACATGTGTAATGTAAGCAACACTTACTAAAAGAGAAATCAGAGGGATGAAAAGAAGCTTGATTGAAAAAGTAGCATGGAGCGCAATGCGACTAAAGGCCGAAACATCCCTGTGATGGGTGTCCAGCAAGAAACATCCGGTCTTTAGTAGGGGATATGATCTCCCCTGACTGCTAGGCAGGTTTCACAGCGTCTGCCCATGCTGAGAATGAGGGTGTCAATGAGTTGTTGAGGCATTGCTGCCCATTCGTCTTGCAGCGTCAATCGAAGCTCCCGAATCGTTACTGGTGGTAAGGTACGAGCTGCCAAGCGTCTGCCTAGAAAATCCCATACATGCTCGATGGGATTGAGATCCGGAGATCGTGCCGGCCAATCCATACGTTCAATATCCTCACTCTCTAAGAGCTGTTCGGCAGCCACTGTGCGATGACATGGTGCATTGTCGTCCATGAAAAGGAACTGCAGACCCATAGCGCCTCTAAAAGGACGCACATATGGAAGAAGAATCTCGTTACAAAAAACGGGTCCCGTTGACTGAACCTGCGTCGAAGATGTGAAGGTCTGTACGACTACCAAGCATGATGCCTCCCCAAACGAGAACACCGCGACCTCCATACCTGTCCCTTTCAATGATGTTCGAGGGATGATTGCGGCTTCCCCGCTCTCTCCAGATGAGTATGCGATGAGAATCGCTACTCAAACTGAATCTGCTCTCATCTGTAAAGAGTACTCGTCCCCATTCATTGTCTCTCCAATTCCGGTGTTCCCGGCACCACAGAGAACGCCTTCTCCGATGGGCAGGCGTTAAAGGTACACACCGTACAGGGCGTCGTGCAAACAGACCACCACCGTGCAGTCTTCTGGCCACGGTAAAACGCGATATCGGTCGTCCAGTCACCTGTGTCGTGTGTCTAGTGATTTCTCCGCTGTCTGCCGCCTGTTTCTTCTGGCCTGTAAGACAATGTACCGGTCATCTGCGGGTGTGGTTCCTCGTGGACGACCACTACTGAACCCCGGATAGCTGTTCCTGTAGTTTGAAATTTTCTCCAAAGTCGTGAAACGATGCTGTGAGCAATTCGAACTCTGCAGCCACACTTGTCACACTGCGGCCTTCCTCCAACTTCCCAATGATTCGACCTCGGGTAAAAGCATCCAGATGTCGTCAAACAGATTGATTATTCGCCCTTTCTCGCTGAGGCAGCAACTCGGTGTGATTTTAACTGCTATACGGCGTGCAATCTCTTTGCCAGAAATACTGATCTTACACCGACAACATGCTTTATACTACTCAGACACTCCCCCATTACGTCTATTTGCATATCTGCGCATGTGCTACCGTACATCACCTTACTTAATCTCCTGATTGATCTTTCTGTCCGCTCTGCCTCTTCGTTCAGCTGATATGCTAATTTTTCGACTTCGTCCTTAATTTTTGAACACCAGTGTATATATATATATATATATATATATATATATATATATATATATATATATATACATATAGATAGATAGATAGATAGATAACTTTCCCTAATCTTTAAAATAAATTTTCTTTGATTGAAAAATGCATACCAACTTTTCTTATCCGTATTAATAGCAATAATTAGAAAAGAATCAAAACATTTGACCCAGAAGAAAAAAAATTCATAATTCTTTAATTGAAGAAAAACTAGGGAAAATTTTTCCCTGATATAAATAAATGTAAAGTTTTTGCTTGCTTCTGGGATGTGAATAAAAACGGATATAAAAAATATATCTAGCTCTAAATTTTTTTTTTAACTTAACTCTCTCAAAAATTGAGAGATTATCAAAAAATGAACTAAGAACAATTTAGGCTAAAAAACCAATTTGAATTCTTAAACGATTTTTTTCCAATTCATTCAAAGGGAAATTTAATGAGATTTTCTTAAACATAATTAAAGCAATAAATCGTATTTCCAGTTTACACATCTCATATTTAAATATATGTATATATATTGAGAACTGAGATTTTTTTCTAAAAGAGATTTTTTCGGAGAATCTCCTTGAATTTTCCCTAAACATTAGGAATTTAGGGAAAGATTTGTACCTTTTAAAATACAGGGCCCCGTTTCCTCGATCATCGCTGTAACATGAGAAATAGTTATCCTAACACCTAGATTGCCCTCCGATAATGATCTAAATCCCCTGAATTATTCCCCACCAGAACACGGCATATTTAAGCAACGATCGAAACGCGTGAAAAATGACAGCCTGAGGCCCTTTTCTGACATGTTTAAGCCGATAAGAATCTACTTCGGCTACTGATGCACTTCCCCTCTTCCCCCTGTCCCTTGCTTTCAAGCAAAGCCGACGAATTTACACTCTCCATCGTTGCATCACAGATGGTAATCTGTACATAAAATTGCACTTTTGTGTAAATTTGGATGAGTATGATGTGATGTTATTCATTTGCAAAGCATTTACTACATGTGAATAAAAAATTGATTGATATCACATTATCTAACAGTCACACAAGCCTTTTTCAAAAAGTTATTTCTTGAAATATTATAATGGAAATATATAATGTACAAACACATATAAGTAAACTAGCTGTTACCCATCCGTTTCGCAGGGTAGTTTATGATGTTGTATGAATATATATTGTTTATATATTTATAAATTATTGATGTATATATATATATATATATATATATATATATATATAAGTCCTAGCCTTAAGCGTTCTTTTGTGTTAAAAAACATTCTTTTAACTCAAACCTCTTGATTAAAAAAAAAGACCTCGGTCCATCATAGGAGTCGATTTTCACAAATCCTTTATTAGGGGATCTCTACTCCACCAAAGGAACATGCCTATTAAATTTCAAGTCGAATTTCTTAAAAATGGAAACACTTTTCTCTGACGTCCCTTAAGCCCTCGCAATGCTCCTTAGGGGTCGATTTTCTCAAAACCCTTTTCATAGAAGTTCTCTACTCCAAGAAAGGAACACGCTTACCAAATTTCAAGTCCGTAGCTGTATAGCTCAAAAACGGGAATATTTATGTATAACGTCTCTTAAGCCTTCGCAACGCTTATTGAGGTCGATGTTGGCAAAATCCGCTCTAAAAGGATCTCTACTCCATGAAAGGAATATGCTTACCAAATTTCAAGTCTGTAGGTTTAATAGTTCCGGAGATGTCGTGGATGAGCGAATCGCTTTTCTCCTTTATATACAGGGTACCCGGACTTAAAGTATCCAAAAGTAATGATTTATTATTACGGAACTACTCATCATAATGTAATAAGCTGTTCATCCATGGATTGGAAAACTCTCCGAGAATTTTTGGGTCTAGTTGAATTGGCCGCACGTGCGCGCATTATTCGGCAATCGCAGAGATAAACATTTTACACTGACTTCATTAGTAAAGATGTGAACGCCACAGCAAAAGATGCAGTGCTTATACTTTGGTTAACGGAATTTAAATCAGTCAGGCGTGTACAGCGACATGTTCGAATAGAATGGAATGTCGTTACTGGCCTACCTAATAGAATTATCAGGGCTCCTACAAAATGAATCCCGCACACGTTCAACAGTGTCTTCTATCGCGAAAACTTAAGGATACGTGCCAGTTTGAGATATTAAAGTTCCCTTCTCCTTTCCCATTGTTAGATAGATTTTGATGTCGGAGGGTCGACCTAAGTAGAGGAATTGTCTTAATTTTCTTTTATATTACTTATTATATGGTACTTTTAGTGAGTTCTGTTGATTTTCCTATTTTTTGTACCATATTAAAGTGCACGCACTACCATTATTGAGGTAACTAGTGAATTATCTCTGTAACATTTTTAACATTTTGTAAATAAAAAGAATTCGGAAATAATGAAAATAATTTTTCTTAAAAATTTTATTTTCTTGAAATATTTATGTTAGAAGATTTCTGATTGATGTACATTCTGAACTGGGTGATAAATAGCGCAGGATAATCTATAATAAAAAATTATAATTCTCAAGTGAAATATTTTTAACTTCTCTCAAACTTTTTAAGTATTTTATGAGAATGAAACTTTTTAAGAACATACTAAATCAGGGATGGTGAACCAATGGCACACGACACAATTATGTTGAAGTATTATGAACAAACGGAGTGATCGGCCCCGGGGCGGTGGTGAGCAGCCTTGTTTGTTTATTGCCTTACCTTAGTTACGTCACGTCGAGGACAGTTGCTTATGATGCAAAATTTGTCTACGCATAGCATAGTCAATTTCGATGACGCAACTGCATTTTGAAGTCTGTGTTATATTTGTGATTTTTAACTGTTATTTAACACGGCTAGTTCAGCAAAAAAAAAAAAATTGCAAGGTAGTAAGTGTAACAGAGAATTTCAAGCTAAGTGAATCTAGAAATACGACATTATTAACAAAGGCAACAAAGCAGTGTGTGTTTTATGTTCTGGTAAATGCAGAACATCGTCTGTAAAACGGCATTCTGAAACAAATCACAAATCCTCTTGTCAAAAAAAGTAAAGCACGGCAAAAATAATTAAATCGTTGGCATTTAGCAAATGACCCCAATGCAGCATGCATTCTAGTAAAGGCAACATCTTAGTTATTTGTCATCCAATCTGAAATCACAGAAGGCACACTAATGTTACTTTAATTTGAATTACACGTATAATGAAAACACTTATAACTAAACGGTACAAAAAGTATTTTTTCGTAGTAAATAAAAGAGTTTTGAGAGAGATAGAGAGACTTGTTATATAATATTTAGTTTTATTATCTTTCCAATAATGACAAGTCAAAATTAGTTGATGGGACGTCTATACCTCAATTTATACTTCTTTAGAAAAAATGGCATGTTGATTGAAAAAGGTTCGCCACCCCTGTACTAGATGAAGGTACTTGTCATATATATATATATATATATATATATATATATATATATATATATATATATATATATATATTACAAAAATAATGGAGAACCTATTATTTAACTTAACAATGTACTGTTGAAATCTTTTTAAAAAATTAGCATTCAAAACTTCAAGTAAGGGTTATAACAAATGTGTAATCCTACGAATAATAATAACTGCTGCATACTGTCTATAAGCAAATGAATATATATTAACAAGGTCTTTTTAACCGTAACTACTACTAATATATTGCTATATTATAGCAAAGAACTATGTTGATCAAAATTAGCCTGAGAAATTTTAAACTTAATTTCAAGCTCATGTGTGAATCAACTAAAATAAATTTAAATAAAGTACACACTTCATATATATGTTACCACCAATGTAAAGGGAATCAGATAATGTGTACACCAAAGGTGTCAAACTCAAAGGCTAACTTGGGCCGCTTTAAGTGGGTCGAAAAAAAATCAGAATTTGTAGAAACGAAATTTTATAAAGAATACTTTATAATGAAGAAAAATAAAAAGCAAGAAAAGTTAATGTTTACGTTCTGACACTTGATATCCCATCTCTGCTATTGTGAAATTTTTGATATTTTATTATGCACTTTTGTAAGCCAATTGAACTGGTTAGGCTACAAAAATGCTCTTCGTTGGCCGCATGCAGCCCGCGGGCCACGAGTTTGGTACCCCTGGTGTACACTACCAAGAGTGTCAAACTCAAAGGCTAACTTGGGCCGCAAAAAAATCAGTATTTGTAGAAACGAAATTTTATAAAGAATACATTATAATAACCGTAAATAAAAAGCAAGAAAAAGTAATGTTTACGTTCTGACACTTGATATCCCATCTCTGCTATTGTGAAATTTTTGATATTTTATTATGCACTTTTGTAAGCCAATTGAACTGGTTAGGCTACAAAAATGCTCTTCGTGGGCCGCATGCAGCCCGCGCGCCACGAGTTTGTTACCCCTGGTGTACACTATCAAGAGTGTCAAACTCAACGGCTAACTTGGGCCACTTTAAGTGGGCCGCAAAAAAAATCAGTATTTATAGAAACGAAATTTCATAAAGAATACATTATAATAACCGTAAATAAAAAGCAAGAAAAATTAATGTTTACGTTCTGACACTTGATATCCCATCTCTGCTATTATGAAGTTTTTGATATTTTATTATGCACTATTGTAAGCCAATATACTGGTTAGGCCACAAAAATGTTCTTCGCCAGGAGTTTTACACCCCTGGTGTACACTACCTATTTAATATGCAAATTAATCTAGTCGATCCGTTAACTATGGAAAATGATTTCAACTCTCGCATTACACAGTTAATGTGAAAATTACCTAGATAATCTATATATAACTTACTGATGCATTAAAGTGTGAAAATGTTTACACTGGGAAATTTTTTACACTTTTATACGTTGCAAGGTTTTGTTCCAAAAACCAGTTACGACCAGTTTAGAAGACCACCATAAATCGTATAACAATCGTATAGAAATTTTTAATTTCAATGTGTAAAAAATTACTTCAAAGATGTATAATATTATTTGCCTATGTTAACATATGCAATAAAATTGATTTTTTTTGCATACACAAATATAGTTGTGAGAATTTATACAAAAATAGATTAAATCACTTTCTCATACAAAAATGGAGCTTGTCCTAATAAGCATGCGTAAATACTAATTAAATACGCCAATGTTAATATATGTTTACTTTCTTTATATTTAATCCTAAAAATTAAATAAACAACTACAAGAAATACAGATTTACCGTTTCATTCACTGCAATGGTATCATCTTTAAATGATTCAATAATTTGTAACGTACAGTAAACCTTCATTTTAATTCAGATCCCACTAAGCCATGATTTATAGTTCGGACAGTTATTTAAAAAAATATTCCCTGTTAATAAACGCTTAAGTCATTCAAAGTGCGTCTGTAACGTGATATTCTCTAAGGATCCATCTAATACATATCATGTAAATAATTTATGAATTTAAGTCCTTTCGAGCAATAAATTAACATTTTGTTTTGTCAAAATTAATCAAAAACATAAAAATAAATGCTCGATGTATTGTACACACAGTCAGGCTGTAATCTGGTCATCTTCCAGGTTGTTTATTCCAGACTCTTCAGTCTGTAGTTATTATTTGTTTAATCCAGATTTCTCATTAGTTTATTATTTGTTTAATCATAGAATTATTATTTTTTTATTATTTGCTTAATCTGGACTCTCCTTATTCTATTATCCTTGTGCGTGTGTGTGTATTTCTTTAATCTGGACCTTATTAATCTACCATTATTTGATTAATTCAGAATTTTCTTAATTTAATAATATCATTTGCTTAATTTGGACATTCATTATTTTATTATTATTTGCTTAATCCGGGCATTCATTATTTTATTATCATTTGCTTAATCCGGACTTCATTAATTTATTATTATTTATTTAATTAAGACTTTACTAAATCTATTACTATTAATTGTTTAAGGGAACCAGGACATGCTCGAAAGAGTAAAATGCCAAAATTAAGACCCTTTGTTTATGAGACATATATCATTTAAAATTTCCAATAGAGCTTAGATTTTTTTATGTCTATAATAAAGATAATTTAATTATTCTGTAGAACTACAAAAATAACTTTTTACTCCAAAAGTTTTTTTTTACTACTTAATTTAAGTAATACATAATTTTTGAGAACTCGTAATATATACTTATGTTTAGGTACCATTTTTTAAAAAAGTATCCTTTTTTATGCAAAATATTTTTACACATATATAAAACAATACATAAAAAATACATGAAACTTTTTTTAGTAAAATTTTAGTATAGTTTCTTTAAAAAAATTATGAAACTTTGAAATTTGAAATTTTTTTTATTTTTCTGCTTTTTTTTTTTTTTATGCATAAAACAAGTTTTAAAAAAAATTAGGCACTATTTTAATAGAAAAAAATTAGGTTCACTATATGCATAGGCATCTTGTATAGAAGTATAAAAATCAGGAATCATACAGTGCAATAGTTTTTTTTAAAAAATGTACCTAAATGCAAAAAAATATGCTTTTGAGAAAAAGTGAAAAAACTTAAAAAAAAACAATATTTTCACATATTATACACTTAATTAGTATTTCCTTGCCTATTTTTATATGACTAATAATAATCCTTAACCATTTTCTAGAGTTACAAAAGTAATTTTAAATTCATGTTTTTTTTTCCCTTTGTTTTAGTTAACATGAACATATATAATTTTCGAGATCTTGTAATACATATTTTCATGTATAGGTACCATTTCTTACAAAAATATTCTTTGAATATACAAAAAAATTTACAAATATATATAAAGTAACATATTAAACATAATGAATCTGTTTTTTAACTAATTATATTTATATAATTGCATAATTTCTTAAAAATAATCATAAAACCTTAAAATTATGAAAATCTTAATTTTCTTTTTTTACATATAAAATCAATTTTCAAAAAATTAGACACATACTGAAAGATATTTTGTTCACTGTATGCACATGTATTCTGTTTAGATTTATAAAAGGTTTCAAACAATATGCTACAATAGTTTTTTAAAGTGTACCTAAATTTAAAAATATTAAACATTCGAGAAAAAATATAATAAAACTTAACAAAAAAATTTCTCCTTACATTATAGATTTGATTAATATTTCCCTGCTTGGTATTCATTTTCTTCATCTAAATTCTGTTTATCCATTTTCCTTTTTAAAGACCTTCTTTTATTTCTGGCTTCAATGACACTTTATTTACTATACGTTCAGCCTCAAAATTCGTTTGTTATCAATTATAAGTAAGGCACGTTCCGTGTTGTATCTGGTTTAATGCCCAGAGCTTCAAAGACTTTTATCCTACTTACATATCCATCGTTAAAACAAATTACAGCATCCATAACTCAAATTGAAAAGTTTCAATGCCAACGAAAACTGTTTTAGGAATTCGCTCCCAAATACATTTGTTAAAACTTTCATTGGGATTTTGTGTTCTTCCATGAAGGCACTTTTTCAATAAGTCCTTCTCTGTGAGATCCCGAAACACTTTTTTCACTTTCAATAAAATTGACTCAGGTAAAGAATGCTTGTGAATATAAAATTCCCCGTAACAATGCTACGGTTATAACCGCACCAGCTATCCTCACCAAGAGGACACAAAGCGTGTTGAGGTTATCCTCAGTACTTAGTTTATGAAAATAAATAGCCCATATGGCTCTTTTCATGTCCTCCACAGATGACAAATTTTTTACGGATTGCTAGCCCATAATAATGTTGGATTGAGTCCACTTCTTTAAGCGTTAGCCGTCCAAAAATATTTTTCCCATCTGACAGCTTAATGCCTTTGCTCATGTTTAGAATGTTTCTCAGCCTTGTGCCCATACGCTTTTGCACATGGCCAACACATTCTAATTTTTCAACTTCTCTGTCGCCATATACTTTTGCTTCTTTTATAGTAAGAAATCCTTTTGAGTCCCCATCACCAAATACTGCGTATAACATGCTTTTCGTGATGTTTCAGATCGCTGAAATATACTTAATACCCCCGACATTCCATTCCCCCACTGAATCCTTCGTAATTTTTAGCACAATTTTCACATGGTTTTTTTACCCTTACATGAAGAACAATATTTTGTGAGAGCTTCAAAGTCGATAACCTTTCCGTTCTCAACAGAGACGTAGCACATACAACTCCATTTAATGAAGAATAGCCTCTTTTATGCCATGTGCTATCCACAGCCACAGCTATATTTGAATTATTATCATTCGCTATGACTGCTTCGTGAACAGCTGCATTCATGGAGTCTTCACTAATTGTTTTTAAAACATTTAAAAACAAAGAATTATGGCGTTCAAACTTTGCAGGTGGTGGAGGCAAATTCATGAGCCCACAGAATATTCGAGCAGCAGCTCCACCTTTTCCAATAGCTCTCATTCCATATGTCAATCTTAGGTTAACATCATAACATTTATTTGATATTTTTGATGACATTGTGCTCGTCGATTCTCCACAGTTGTGACAAATTATTTCCAAACTCACAGCTAAACCTCTACGACTTTTTAAATCTTCTCTCAGCTCAATTTTCTCTGAAGAACAGCAATATTTACAACATAAGAGATTTTTCATAAGGGAAGATAATAAATCCAGTTCAACGATTATGTTTACATTTTGAGAATCTTGTTCTTGTAGTAAATCCGGTATTTTAATTTTTCTCCTAGAAGCACTTTCCACGGAATTCAAAAGCAATTCTTCAGTCGATTTAGACTTTTTATGTTGATTGCTACTATACTTCCTTCTGCCAAATTTTTTTTATTCTTGGCATAATTACTCGTTTAAAAAGTTAAGATACTTTTAAAATCTTATGAATATTAATAACTATAAGTAAAAAATAAACATTTCTTACGAAAATTAATGTAAAATTAAGTAGTTGTATGCCACAAGAAACTTCGGAATAGACGAACTCGGTTCAAAACATTGCCATAAACCGAAATTTAAAGTAAGAAATTTTGTCACACAACTTGGAACAATAGCTCACGCACAAGCGTGGCTAAAAAAAGTAGCGGAGTTAACATTCAAACGAAAAAAACAATCAAAAGTTAATATAGATAAAACACAGGGGAAACTACATATTTAAAGTTCAAAGGGGCGTGTCAAAAGGGGCGTGGTCATTTATTTACATTTTTATTTTCATATTTTAGGGCTATTTTATCAACAAACATATAAGTATTATACATTTTTAGATTCAGAAAAATAAGCACTATTTTTTAGAACTAAAATTGAAAAATCGATTATTTGAAAGTATATGATGTCCCTGTTGCCTTAATCCGGACTTCTCATTATTCTATTATTATTATTTGTTAATTTGTGTTTTCATCATTTTATTGTTATTTGCTTAATCTGGACCTCATTTATCATTAGTATTTGTGTTTAATACAGACTTTATTAAATATATTATTATTATTTGTTTAATCCAGGCTTTCATTATTTTATTATTAGTTGCTTAATCTGGATTTTATCAATTTATTATTATTTGTTTAGTTAAGACTTTACTAAATATATTACTATTATTTGTTTAATCAGTTTATCACCCCCAATTAGTCCATATTAATTAAACTCTATTGAATACATTTCTTAAATATTTTTGCGCTTTATGATAAATTACATTAGCCAGCAAAAAATTGTTTGTGTTTCGTTTGGCTCACTGTCTTAGACATTTGTATCGTATCATATGTTTATTTTGTTTACTTATTAGTTAGAAGTTTTTTCTTTTGTGCAATAAAGCTGAATGAGGAAAGAACTTTTTTAGGAGCGGAAAAAAAACTTAAATGTTCAAAATTCTTTTATTTTAATTAGATTTTTGTTAACTTTTAAAGTAGCTGAAGTTTCCATTCTAAAGGAAAAACTGATTTAATGGTATTAATGTTTAAAAGTAGATTAAAAAGCCTTCCTCCCCCAATTGTTTCAATGTGAGTTGGCCTCCAACTATACTTAAGGTATCCGACAACGGTCGGAACCGTGATTTTAAAAAAGCGCACAAATGGATAATTGTCATATTTAGTGTCACTCAGATTAGAATGCATGCATAATAATTGTCATATTTAGTGTCACTCAGATTAGAATACATGCATAAAATTGTTTTAAGGACATTTTGGCAAAAAATTAACTTAGAATAATCTTTTTTCCAAATGTTCTCCTTCTCTGAAAAATGGTTCTATTATAATAATATTTTGCCAGTATATAGCTCAGACCTCTCTACAGATGCTCAACTAGAATTTTTGAAAAATTCACATTATTTTCAGAGTTACCACCAATTGAAATAATTATTCGCGTTTTTTTTCTTAAAATTACTCTCCTTTGTTGTCGTAAAATATGAATAAACCCACTTCTAAGTTATATGTTTCAAAAATCTAGTTGAGCCTCTGAACAGAGGTCTGAGCTATATACAGGCAAAATATTATTCTAATAGAAGCATTTTTCACAAAAGGAGAACATTTGGAAAAAAAATTATTCTAAGTTAATTTTTTGACAAAATATTGTATTTAAATAAAAAATTTTTGTCAAAATGTCCTTAAAACAATTTTATGCATATATTCTAATCTAAGTGACACTAAATATCATGAAAATTATACATTTATGCGTTGAAAATCATGGTTCCAAACGTAGTCGGATACCTTAAAGCTCGTCACTGTTTTAACTCTGAAGCATATGGAATTATAAACATTCATTGCACCTGCAAAAGGTCCATTAGAAGTCCACTGCACTTTATGCTAATAGATATTCAGAGAAAAACATGTAATTGTATTAGATTAATGTTAAATAGAATTAGCATAACAATATTGAAGATAAAATTTGTAAATGTTTAATAAGGAGATGGCTGCCAAAAGGATTATTTTTGTCAAATATTATTATTTAAAGGGGGGGAATCAATCCCCCCTGATAAACAGGTTTACACAATACTTACTTAAATAAAGTTATTATTTATCTAGCTATTTCTTTTCCATTTTGATAAATTTAATTGATATCTCTTTGATTTAACACGCGGAATGTTGGCCGCATTTGTAACACAACCTAGGCATCTTCAAAAGATTCCGCTTCGGAGTTCATTGTTGAGGTAGAAATCCACTCCCTCTCTCTCTCTCTCTCTCGCATTATTCAACGCATCTTTCCTTTATGCGGAGGAGTTGCAATTAAAGTTTCCTATTTACTCTGATATCCATTTAAGGAATGATTAATGAAACTGTGTTTAATAAACCACTCTACAAATTTAAACATATGCTCACAACAAGGTCATTCTCCCAGAACTGTTTATTCGAAATGGAAAAGAACGCGCAACAATTTTTCCAACCGACCTTAACTCGCCATTTTTTTCATATCAAGTGCACTTCAAGTTCCGCTCCCGCGCGAAAAAGGTAGGGCTTTTATTAAAAGAAAAATTCCTACCATTTCGAACTCTTTTGTGTCTGATAACCTTCACAGTTGACCTTAGCACCACACCGTCTGACACGCGTTAAAAGCACTTCATATTAAAAACACGGCTTCGTACAAAGTAGGCTTAAGGAGAAAGAAATAAAAAAAGGGCTTGTACAGTGATAATGAATGTATACATTTAACCATGACGTTTTAGTGTCTCAGAATTATTTTTTACCCCCGTCACATTTCCATCCTCAAGGAAGCATGAGGATACACTGGTATGACCGAGATGGTACGTTAAAGTTCAAGAGGGTTGTCGTTGAAGGGATCAAGCAGGTGTTGTTAAGTAAAATTGGTTTCTGTATACAAGATCTTGTTTTCATTTGTATTGTTAATAATGAATTTAGGAAAAGCAGGAAGAACACACACTGGTGATGTAATTCTGAATTAAAGACTGTAATCAGACGTGGATTTGAGTAACAGAAGGATACATTAAAGAAAAAACTAATTGACTTCTACATGGAATATTTAAACAAAGGCTTAAGAAACTAATGAATGTTCAACTGATATTATATATATATATATATATACATCTGTGGTCTTCAAGCTGTGTTCCGTGGAACCCCTAGGTTCCACGGAGCATACCCAGGGGTTCCATGAGTCACTATAAAAATTCAAAAGGAAAATTTATAAATATATATGCAAAATGGATTTATGCTCTTTATGAAGTTTGTATATCCACAAGTATCTAAAACTCATCCCAGTCATTAAAAATGCATATCATTATCTGATAATGATGATAATGATTATCATCATTATTTATGCATAGCCTTATATTTTGCTATACTTTTTAAACTTTTATTGTTATAATAAAAGAATATTAAAACATTTCTTCTTTACATGTACTATCTCTATTATATAGATTGTAATTATTATATTATTTAGAATATCAGGTTCCACGAAATAATTTCATACTCGCTAGTACAATGTTTGGCAAAACTTAATAGTTTATGGAAAACGTATCTTTTTTTCATTTGTGTGAGGGGGGAGAGAAACACCTATTTTGAAGGAAAGGGGGCAGCTTATTGACAAATTAACAGATTCGAGGTTAAAATCTAATTTTCAGCAAGAATAGCTCCTAAATTTTAGGGTGCAAGTTGATACAAAATACAGAAGATTTCTCACGCTGCCATAAACGCGTTTTAACACCATTCAGAACAATGTGCTTAAATAAAGAATATTTCTCAATACGACTGACTACAAAAATAAAATATTGCATAAAAACAAATTAAACGCAGAATATGAAGTGCGACTACAGATAATTTCAATATACCTGGACTTCAACATTTTCTGTAAAAAGATAGAAGGATACATCCCAGTTACTTAAATATATGATGCATGGGTTTGTGACACTTGGATTACGAATTAATATTATTGAGTAAATTATATTAAAATTAAATTAAACTTTTTTAATATAACATGCAATTTTTTTTAATTACATTACAAATTTACCTATACCGTGTTGATCAACTTTAAATATTTTTTGAAGATATATTCTTCTAAATGTGAGTGTGTGGGGAAAGGGGAGGAAATGGGGTTCCACGAAAACACTTTATAGTTCTAGGGGTTCCGTAAGTCAAAAAAGTTTGAAAATCACTGTTCTACATTAATAATTATTTTTGAATATAAATATCCGATTAACACTGAACTGAATTATTGGAACTTGCATACATATTATGTCAAAAATATTAGAGACTATTAGAATTTCTCATAAAAAACTAGTATTCTTCGTTTGTGGCCAATATTGGGGGGAAGTCTCGGGTGGAATAGGTTATTCTAAGAAATAGTTATTTATATAAAGTTCAAGACTCTCATTAGAAAATATAGAAGTTGGAAGAGTATTAAACTACAGTAGTGTACTCAGACTTCTCTTATGGAGGGGAGGGGGTTAAGTTCTGTAAAACACTTAGACGAAAACACTGAGGGGTAATATCTATGATAAAAACTAAAATTCTGATGGTCTATGGAGGAGGGAGAGAATCCTCAATCGCCACTCTTATGTACGTAACTATCAGACTGACTAATAAGTAGTTTATATCACAGTGTGTATTTTTTAAGAATAGAACGGACTACCATTCTATAGGATAAGACTGAATAAACTGGTAGGATGACTCCCCAAAATTTATTTCACATTGATATCCGTAAGTAAATTTCCCAGTGACAGCTTGAAGTGTGTGTACCGGTACCTTTAAATTTGGAAAATTAGTACGTTAATCAGTATGCTAATAATTATAATCATTTTAGAGTAAATAAGGAAAGTAAATGCTATTGTTGATTTATAATGAAATAATTAATATGTAATGTATTTTGTAGTATATATATATATATATATATATATATATATATATATATATATATATATTAAGTATACATTCTTTCTTTTTTATTTCAATCTAATAAATTTCACGCAGTTGTTTTATTTAAAAATCATTCAAGAATAGAAAAATTTTATACATCAATTCATACAATAAAATTTTATAAAAATAAAACAAAATACTGCCTGCTATATTAATGGACATAAATTTGTTAAGTGAGAAATCACTTCGGAGAAAAAGCATTTATCACCACATGCATTATAATTTATATTGTCAAATCATCAAGCAGTTATGTAGAAAGTGTCACTTAGTTATTTGTTTTTCATATGCTTGAGATGAAGAAATTAAGCATATGAATTATTCATGAAAATAATTTCATTAATTTTAAGTGTTTATTTCATTATTATGCATGTTTTCCAAGCGAAAGACCGAAATAATACTTTACACGTATAATGTACTGTTAAAATATTGATTTTTAATATTAACATGGCTTAAATTTGTTTTAGTGACGAATTAGGACGAATCAAGTTAATTTATTGAAATTCTTTAACAGAAAGTTTTTTTACCAACAAGATTTGTTTATTATATATACATCATTTAAATTCTACATTTATTTTTAAGATTTTTAAGGAATTATTTGAATGTTTTAAAATCGCTTAAATCAAGAATTTTGTAATTATTTGTTTCGCTTTTTTAAAATTGAAAAACTGTCTTTTTTGTATGAGTGTGTACTGTTTGGATGAAATTATATTTAATGACTTTTGAGGAAATCTATTCCTAAATTATTCTGTGATTTTTGCTACTAGAAATATAAAATTTTTGTCAATAATTTTTGCATGCGTAAATTGTATTAGCTTTAGAATACTTAATGGTTTTTACAATAACGAAAGAAAAATGCTTTAACTAATAAAGAAAATGTGTGTGTGTGTTCATCTATTATAAAAATTTAATGACGTAAATTTAAAAATGATTAAATTCACATAATTATTAACAATATTATTAAAAATTTTCACACGTTTTCTCCCTTAAATATGTTTAAAAAATAAAGAAAAACAAACATAAGAAGAAAGTGCCTATTTAAAAATTGTTGCCATTTTATTGCATAGAATTCCGTTTTATATTAATATATTTTCATTTAATTTTTTTTTATTTCTGTTTTAAATGAGTAGCGTAAATAAAAAAAATATTCAAAAATTAAATATTTTTAATAAAAAATCTATAAGAACCAATTTTATTTCAACCATCCAAGCTATAAATGAAATTTTACTTCTTAAAGAATACCTTTTATTTTCAAACATAACTCTACAGCAAATTGTTAACCGCTTTATATCGAGTTTATTATCACTAAAACATATACAATGTAAACAATCTAAAATTATGCTAAATAATATAACATTGAACTATATAGTAACATTATTAATTATATTGTATTTTAATGAAGATAATATTAAGCAAGAACTTCTTGAACAAAAATTTTCTTTTCCAGAAATTTCAACATAGTAGAAATGTATTAATACATTAGAGTCCCGAAAACTCGGCACTCGATAACCGGGCAATTCGGATAACTCGGCCACACACGGGAAGGCCGAAAAAACAGCGAAAGAAAAAATTTCGGAAAATGATGAACACTTGGACGTTGGAGGCACTGTACAAACTTCTAAAATATCACATAGTGAGGGACTAACGGCTGTCGAAACTGACCTTCAGTATTTTGAACAACGAAGTGCGTCGATAATGGACTTACTGTTTCTTCATCGACTTCGTGATAAGGCAAAAACCCGCAGAGTGCTGTACGGAAGACAACAGGACCTTATGCATTTCTTCTAAGAAAGTAGCCAGTTTCGGTAACGTCGGCTACTTAATTTTCATTACCGGCAGTTTTATGCCTTCATAAAATATTTTAGTGAGGTGAGTCTGATCAGGTAAATTACTGCAAACTATGTATTCATTAATTTTTATTTTCATGTAGAAAATGCTCTACACCTTCATAAAGCAGGATTTTTTCCCTTTGTTTAGGAGTATTTGGATAGTTTATTTTCTGTTGTACTCTCGAGCAAACAGTACATACAAGGGCAGTACAATATTTTCTGAGGAAACATTCGTAATCATTGCCGTAGCCACTCTGAGGGGCCCTGCATCAAAATTACTTAAGAACCTTCTTTTAGGTATGAGAGCCCTGTTAGTGGACTATAGTTACACATGTTGGGGCTCCCCTGTAGCTTGGGGGCCCGTATATCATTGATACGGCTGATACAGCGGTAGCTACGCCCCTGGTACTTACTCTTTTTTAATATCATTCTCTATAACCCGGGATTTTCATAAACTCGGTCACCCTTCAGTCTACAGTAGGTCGAATTGTCAGGATTGTAATGTTAAAAAATAATTGTAAATGAAGAAGTAATGCATGTTGATAATACTAAAAATTCACCCATATTTTTCAATATTGAATGAATACCCCATCTCCTTCCAAAAACACTATTAAATTGAACATATAAATAGCAAATGAACAACTATTACTTCTATAATTAGCATGACATTAATACCAATGACTGAAAGATGCATACTAAATTACAAAGAAATAAGCCCCACAGGTATTGTAGCAAAACTACATGGTGAAAGCGCTTTTTTTCTGCTTTTATTTTTGAATAATAAATCATCCGTGGTTGACCTTATTAAAGTTAAAGAAAGCATAAAATTGTCTATTTCTTATTAGAAGAAATGAAATTTTTTTAAAAAAGAACTCAATTCTATAGTTATATTTCAATGCGTCAGAGTAGACAAAAAAAATTTTTGCTAGTCCCCTTCCCCCTATCATAATATTCATCAAATCTAATAATTTTACAACTGCTTTTAAATGGTGATGCCATGTTCCTCAACAAAGAATTTATATTGAAGAACCACAAAAAAATGAGTTTTGCTTGTGACTTACAAAATATATTATATCAATATCTCTCAATAAAATTGTAAGAAGATTTTGATTCATTGATAGAAAACTATATTATCTGCTTTTAAAATATATCACATAAAACAGAAAATATATTTTTAACTCCCAAAATGCTTTAACATTATTGTTGTTAGTTGCAACGTTGCTCGACGCACTTTCACAGTTCACTCCAATATTAACATCAAATTACCAGTATAATGGTAATTTTATTCCATTATGCATTATTGTGTTTTGTACAAATTCATTCTTTTTCCATGTAATAAATATATTCATACATCGTTTCTTGTCTTCTAATGAAGGAAAACCGAGTTTAATACATTACGTTGAAAAAAATCAGTATACTGTATTAAATTTTCAAAATTTTCTGAACATTTTATAACAAACATGTATATTTCTATGTGTATAAAAGAGAAAAGCGACCCGCTCATTACGATATCTCTGTAACTATTAGACCTACAGATATGAAAAAAATTTAGCAGGCATATTCCTTTCCTAGAGTAGAGATCCACTATTTTGCGAAAATCGACCCCCCAAAGGGCAAGGCATATTTGGCGTTACAGATAAATATCCCCGTTTCCGAGCTATTAAGCCTACAGCATTGAAATTTGCTTGGCATGTTCCTTTTATTGATTAGAGATCCGCTACAAAAGAAGTTCAGCGAAAATCGACCCCTAATGGGATTACGAAGAATTAAGAAGTGTAATAGATATAAATTTCTATTTTTGAACCATTAGACCCACATACTTTAAAATAGGAAAGCATGTTGCTTTTGGTGAATAGATGTTGGTTGGTGAGCAGTTTTGTTGACAGAACAGATTTTGCTGAAATCGTTTCTTAAAGTGTGTAACGGGGCTTATTGATAAAAAAAACTCCCTTTTTGAATTATTGGATTTGGACTAGAAATTTGATAAACATGTTTATTTTGTTAAGTAGAGAACCCTAAAAAGGGGTTTTTTGAAAATCCACTGTGAGGGAGGGGGTTACGGGAATTTAAAAGATAACTCTACTTCAATTTTAGAAATTATTATTTAGAAGTTCTTGTCCTTTATCAAAATCATTAGGTGAGAGTTCTAAGAATATTTTTCAATACAATTGTACACTTAATGCTAGAATTTACATATCAATAATTTATAAAGATACATAAACAGTATATATTCGTACAACAATATGAAACATCCAGCGGAGCGGGCGGTTAACGGCTAGTATATACAGTCGAACCTCCATATTACGATCTTTTTTCAGGAACCAAGAACATTTCACGATTTTCTTCCTAGAATACATAGTTCGTTATATAAAAAATGCCTCCCAATAGCGAAAGCATTTTCTACGTAACGAACTTTTTCTCTCTTGTGATCGAATTTTTTTCTCTCCCTATATTAAAAGTATTTCTGGACATTTCAAGTTATTCTCTCTTTTAACACGCTTTAGTAGTTTAGTTGTAAAATAACATATGTTTAAAATTACTTGTATGCTCTAAGTCAGAAAATACCCTTGAAATTCGTTAATTTTAAAATAAAATTATTTTCTTAATGTTGAAAATACAGTTTATTCCTCGACATTCTTTTTTTTTTTTTTTTTTCCCTGCAGTTTTTCTTTTTCTTTTTTTGATGGGTAATATATATATAAAATAAATAGATATTAATTTACAAAAAGGTGAGAATAATTATTTTTTCATTATATAGTGTTTATGAATTTAAAATTTGTTTTTTATGTGATTTATAAAGAATATCGAAAGGTGAACCTCTAAATAATGAATTCTTTTTTGGAATTTAGAGACTTCGTTAAATAGAGGTCCGACTGTATATATATATATATATATATATATATATATATATATATATATATATATATATATATATAAAATGGATATATATATATATTCCACTATATAATATATATATATATATATAAATGATAAAAATGGACGAAAAGGTATTCCACTACGGAATTCATAAATCTGCCAGATTTTGGCTTTTTTTTCTTCTCATTTTGAAAGAGTTTTATGTTTCAAAATACGAAAATACCATAAAAAGTACGAAACACTCATTTTAGATTGGAAAATTTTTCATTATTAATATAAATGTGCATAGTAACACACACAGTCATAGAAACAGACTCACGCTCGCACGTACACACACACACGCATATATATATATATATATATATATATATATATATATATATATATATATATATATATATATATTAATAATGAAAAATTTTCCAATCTTAAATGAGTATTTCGTACTTTTATGGTATTTTCGTATTTTGAAACATAAAACTCTTTCAAAATGAGAAGGAAAAAAAAGCCAAAATCTGGCAGATTTATGAATTCCGTAATGGAATACCTTTTCATCCATTTTTATCATTTCATAACAACAAGAAGAAAGAATAGTGTACACAAATTCATACACAAAAAAATAAAATGTACTAAGAGTAAACTGTAGTTCCAAGAATACAACATCTTACAATTTCTGTTTCAACCTCCGATCTCAAATGCGATTGGATGACGAGTTTCGGCACGCGCTAATTCCCGCCCACTTTTGAAACAGGTAAAATGCTCGGAAAAAATTCTTTGAAGAGACTAACTAGTTCTTTTCTGTCCTTCATTGATGCGTATTAATATTATTCCTTAAGAATAACCGAGGAATGATTTGTAAAGAACTAATTTATTTGGATGCTTAAAGGTCTTTCGGGAAAAAATCTTTTTGTAATATTGACCCTTGACAGTATAATTTTATTTTCCTATTATTTATCTGGTAGAAGTATTTTTTGTTGAGTACAATTATTAACCTACTGATCTTTTTTAGAAGTGAATTAGTAGACTTTTTTAGAGTAGACGAAGAGTCTGATGCATAAGTATAATTTACTTATAAAATAGATAGTCGTATTTATTTTTGCATAATAGTGTACTAAAGCATAAAATAAAATCCAATCCGAGAAATTAGATATTTAAAAATCTATGCTTGTGAAATGGATCTGTGTACACACACAGAAACTCCGTCCAGTGAACATTATGACGACAGAAGAAACAAAACAGGTATCATAGATTTCCAAGAGGTAAGAATTATTTAAAGTTATCTTTGACTGTTCAAGAAATAAAAATCAATAATTATTCGTTTCTACTTTTTTAAAAAGGAATTATATTTTTTATAAAATTGTTTTCTCTTTAAAATTTTTATGGCGTTGGCATTCAATTTTCATGAAATGCTTCTTGAACGTTATATGAAATAGTAATAAATAGTTACCTCAGTAATAAATAGTTACCTCTTCAAAGTACAGTACATATTTTCATTTTATTTAATATATAAGAGAAGGATATTATTTTTTAAGTAGACTTAAGAGGACATGGTACGATTTACACAAAAATTTTTAATTTAAGGATTTTCAAAATTTTTTTGATTGCCTCCTATGTGTGTATACTATATAAAATAGATTTTGTGTTCAAAATTTCATAAAAGGTTAGCCATTTAATTTTTTAAGGAAAAGACTTCAAATTTGTGAAGTTATTTTAAAATGATACTTCTCCCCTACAAAAACTTACGTACACGCATGAAATTTGATTTACAAGCATGTCAAACTATGTATAACAAAAGTTGGTATGGGTTTTGTGATAACATGATTGGTATTCATACAATACTTTTTTTTATGAATGCTTATTGAAAATTCCTTAAAAAAATGTATAAATTCTGAGTTCAATTATTTAAAAAAAATAAGTATTGCCTTGATTCAAAAATGCATACCAGCTTTTGTTACATGTACTATTAGCAATAGGGAAAAAAATAATAAAAATAAATACATACATATATATATATTCGAAGCACACACACACACATTAGGCACAATAGAAAAAAAGCC
Organism: Trichonephila clavipes; assembly: GCA_019973935.1. NCBI lineage: Eukaryota > Metazoa > Arthropoda > Arachnida > Araneae > Nephilidae > Trichonephila > Trichonephila clavipes. The sequence goes on from BMAU01019654.1 coordinate 261,918, forward strand.
TTAGTATTTTAAATGAAGACAAACTGATCTTTTGAGATAAATAAGTTGAAACTTTTGATTTGCCCTAGGGTTATTAATAAAAAACGAAAGTAAAAGCTATCATAATTTTGCGTTTTTTAAGTTTCGAGCTTTCAAATTTTGTGAGGTTATAGAAAAGTATATAAAGAAGAATTTAGGCTAAGAAAATTAGATTTAATTTTTTGACCAATTTTTGTCAATTGAATCGTACTGTGCTGCCTTAAATAACAAAAAAACTTAAGGAAAGAGAAAATTCTATGATGATTTATACCAGCAGCTTACTCAAAGGTGGAATTAGGGGTCTCTACATCCTAACCTCCCCTTATTTTATTATAGATTTTAATTTTTAGCATAAAGATTACGTCTCGGCATTTTCGTCAGCATTTTCTTTAAAAAAATTAACTCCTACCAAAAGAATTCTGGGCACGCTCTACTGATTTGTTCAATATAAATAATTCTCAGATACATATTTAGGTTCTCTGACAACTATAAAAGCTATAAAGCGGTTAATTTAATTTACTAGTAATGGTTTTGTTTCAGTATTTGAGGAACATCTTCTTATATGTTATATTATAAGCATAAAATAACTAAAATATACATTTTGGAATAATAAATTATTCATTTAAGTCTTAAAAAATTTCACGAATGCGTAATTTGTCTATATCCAGTATGTCTTAATTATGTGCTTTAAAACTCCGACTTGGTTTGGAGGCCAATTTTCCAGTAATAGACTTCAGAAGAATTTTATTGTTTTACATAACATAAATAAGTTCAAAAAGCCATAAATATGAAATAAATAACATATATCACTCATTGTTTCGAAAAAGTATAATTTTATAAAATTTTCGAAAAATTTTCAATATTGAGAAAAACAGCACAGATAAAAATACGTTAGACATAATGTAATCTAATTTCCATTGTTATACTTCTTCATCCATCTGAAGTGCCACAAACCAGTGTAAAAATTTTTAAGGTATCCGACTACGTTCGGACTCGTGATTTAAAAAAGTATATAAATGGATAATTTTTATGATATTTAGTGTCACTTAGATTAGAATACATGTATAAATTGTCTTAAGGACATTTGGACAAAAGAAATTATTTACATACAATATTTCGGCAAAAAATTAATAACCTTTTTTTCAAAATGTTCTCCTTTTGTGAATAATGCTTCTATTATAATAATATTTTGCCTGTATATAGCTCAGACCTCTGTACAGAGGCTCAACTGTGATTCTTGAAAAATTCACATTATTTTCAGAGTTACAACCCATTGAAATAATTATCGGCGTTTTTTTCGTAAAATTTCTCCTCTCTGTTGTCGTAAAGCATGGATAAACCCACTTCTAAGTTGTATATTTCATAAATTCTAGTTGGGCCTCTGTACAGAGGTCTGAGCTATATACAGGCAAAATATTATTATAATAGAAGCCTTTTCACAAAGGAGAATATTTAGAAAATTGATTATTTTATGTTACTTTTTTGTCAAAATATTGTACTTAAAATATTTTTTATTGTAATAATATTCTTAAAACAATTTTATATACATTTTCTAATCTAAGTGACACTAAATATCATAAATATTATTCAATTGATTATTTGCGAAATCACGGTTCCGAATGTAGTCGGATACCTTAAAGAAATAACTATTATATGAGCATTAAAATTTGACGTTAATGATACATCATAAAAATAACTTTATGTTCTAGGCTAAAAGTGGCTGTAAAATGTGGTTAAATGTAACTATCTTAAAACCTGCGAATTGTTACATTCTAAAGTTTTCATAACACATAAGTGTTACACAAGTTTCATTGAGTTTTATTGGATAGTTTTGGAGATATATCATTTTTCCTGCACAAATTGTCGTATAAATTTCATTCTTCCAAACAATTATAATAATAATTAACAAATAAAAAATAAATAAATAAAAATATTTTTATAATATATATAAAGTAAATATTAGAAAAACAACTTAAAAAATTATCCAGATTTGTTTATCCTTTTTCTTCTTCAATACTTATATTTTTCCTTTTTCTTCTTCAATACTTATATTTTATTTTTCTCTCTAATGGCCCTAACCACTAACACCTAAAAATAACTTCTCTACCTAATCGGATACCTGTGTGCTTTTTTGTTCTAGTAACACATTAATAGCTTATGTAAAAGACAGAATTACAGTAAAATCCGGCGTATAACGTGCTCTTTTAACACAAAAAATAAGTGCGAAATTTATAAGGGTGAGCTTTATACGCCTGGTGTAAAAATGAGAGCTTTAAAAATAAAAAAATGATGAGCATAGAAAAATGTAGACTTCTACATACGTCGAAATATTGTTTCTTTAAAAGAAATATCATTCCTTATGAAGTTAAAGGGTTGTAATTCTGGAAGCATACTACTTTTTTTCTAAATAATATCTCGAATGAATGACTTCAAAACATAAGAGCATTGCGCACATATATTTCATGTTTATTCGCAAAAAAGGGGTGCCCGTTATACGGTGAATATACCTGAAAACTAAAAAAAATGCAGCTGGAAAGTATAGGTATGCGCTATGCGGCGGTGCGTGTAACACGTTGGATTTTATGGTATATTTTATTAAAATGTTATAAATACAGAAGATCCAACGATCTTTTACTACATAAAAATACATTTTACATACATGCCGACGTATATAAACGTTTCGCCCAGCCAAAGCATTAAATTCCTGGACGTATATGTACGTCTTTCCGAAGTACGATCTTTTCTGTGAAATGCTATCCATAAAATTATTCCGAAGGCTTTGGAATGCAATAAAAGGACCTTGATTGTGTTTGCGAACGATTTACATATTTCATAGGATTTACTTATTTATTCTTTTTCTACCCCACTCCCAATACACCACACACGCTTGCCTACATGTTAAAGGGTGGAATTGGGAAGCTAATCGTGTAATTTTTAATAGGCATTTAAGAGGTCTCAGGGGTGTTAAATTTCTCTAGGGGTCTGAAAATATAAACAATTTTCAAACAGATATAATTTCTGTAAATTTAATTTAAATAATTCGAATCTTTTACGCATTGCTGATAAAGGAATGAGGCTTCAGAAAAGTATAAAATGTTTAAAATATAATCCTAATTTTAAAAATTATAAGCATATGAAAACAAGAAATTTTTTATTAGAAATATTTATTAAGTTTTACGTCACGCATGCTATTTTCTAAAAGAGTAGGTTTAATTACTAGCTATATAAGTTGATTTATAAAGGCAAATGTATTCTTAATACTTTGTAGCTACTTTTATATAAATAGAATAATAACTTACATATTTTAATAAATAAAAAAAATACATTTTTAAAAAATATTTAAAAAATTGCAATATTTTACAAATATTTTTAAATACAAAAGATATATAATAATAAAATTAGGTAGGGTTTAAAGAGTATGATGCATTGTATAATTCTATAAAGTTTTATACATCAGAGGCTAATATTTTAGAAAATAGCGTGCGCAAAGCAAAAAATACTTAATATTTATTATAGAATTTTCATATGCTTATGACTTTTAAAATTATCATTATATTTTAAACATTTTATACTTTTCTGAAGCCCCATTCTATTTTAAATAACACGTAAAAGATTCGAATCATTTAATTTAAATTTAAAAGAATTATACTCGTTTGAAAATCGTTTATATTTTCAGACCTCCAGTGAAATTTAACACCCCTGAGACCTCTTAAGGTCTTAATTATAAACCATACATATTATCAAGATAACTGTTATTTTTTGCCTATAATTTTATATATGACAAGCCCATGGGGCCACTTGCAATTATTAAACTTGTACTTAACTTAGTATTGTTGAATTAATTATAAAATACATTGCGCAGTAATGATATATTTATAAGTGTATTATACCAACTTAAATGTGTATTTTATTTTGTATTATGTCGGGATGCGTTTTATTTGTTTTCCTTCAGTAAATTAATTATTTTGTTTAAATCTTTTGTTTTCGAATTTTCAATAGGTTCGCGCCCCCTCATAGGATTATTACGCCCCATTAGGGGGGCGCGCCCCACAGTTTGAGAAACGCTGGAATTAAGGCTCTATTTACTTAAAATCCTTAAATGTTCTTGTGATCTCGTCCTCCAAACTCTGCAGATGAACTCTTAGTAGAAACACTTTCAATTACTTTTTTTCCCCTAACTGTGAATCCTTTTCCTAATAATAAGAAATAGTTTTCCTAATAATGTAGGCGAATTTTTTATCACTCTCGGAAAAGAATTATCGGTTCAAAGCGGATTTTTTGACTGTCTTGGCGGGCCGCATAAAAGCTCTTTGTGGGCCGCTAGTTGCCCACTTCTGATTTATGAAATCTGTTTAATACAACTATAAGATTACATGACCATTAGTCTCATTTAAAGAGTTTATTTTACATTAATAAAACAGATGCTCTGTCAATTATATAAAGAATCTGACATCGTTAACTTCATCAAAATACAACGAATTAAATGCGCAGGTCATGTAGTCAGAATGAACGGAGACTGCGCCACTAAAAAGGTCTTCAATGCCCAACCAATTGACACACGAAGAAAGGGCAGGCCAAATCTTAGATGGATAAATGGCCTAGAAAAAGATCTCCTAGTCTGGAGAACTAAGAATTGGAGAACACTAACAGGAAGAAGGCTGGCTTGTAAAAGGTTTCTTGAGAAGGCCAAGGTCCACCCATGGCTGTTGAGCCTCTAAGGAAGGAAGGAAAACAGGTGCAATTAAATGATCAATCAATTAGTAATAAAATAATTGAAGGTTCTCTAAAGAATGTACTTTTATAAATCAAATTCGTGACGTAATCTAAGTTTTTCAAATATTAAGAAAGTTAACACGGAGATTAAACTTTTTTTATTTCACTCTATCAATAGTATAATGATATAAAATCTTGTATAACTTTAAGAGGTATTATTTGTCTTTAAACACTTAATCACTGATTTTAATCCTGGTACCACTATAGACTCATCAATCTCTCAAATTTAATGTACATTAAATTTGACGAAATACAAATTCTTTATGTTGGTATGGCGAGGACGTTCTGAGAGTCAGGTGTCATTTCGTCACTTGACCACAGTTCAAAACTACGATATATCCCTGACCAGTAGTTATATGTTGCCTCCACAGCACAAAATTAATAAACAATTAAATAATTAAATAAGAAAGTCATTAAACAGTCAGACAGTAACATTATACTAGAAATAAGAAAACTGTGTTTTTCTTTATTAAAATAACAAAAGCAATATAACTTCATATTTTAGCTATACCAATGACTTTATTTAATATAAGATCACCATCT